>JAMZAV010008582.1:0-27542 GCA_024449915.1 Sweltsa coloradensis
ATTAAATACACCTATTTTTGGCCCCCCTTGGGGTTTTTTTTCGGCTTGAACTGTTTTGTCAACTCTTCTACTTTGTTACTGAAATCACTAAAATGCCTTTTTACTTATCATTCTTTTATAGTTTTTTTTTGTTTTTAGAAATGTTTTCACTGTGTATTGCAACAGGATAGGAGTATTTAAAATATGGTTAAGTTTTATAAATTTTAACTAGAGGGTGGATCTGCTAACAGAGTGAGTGTATGAAGAGAACTTAAGTTAGTTATTTTATTGGGGGTTTTTTAGGGCACAAAACAGTAAGTTATCAGTGCCCATAAAGAGAATTAAGACTGGTGCTTTTTCTTTACAATTCCAAAGCTTAAATGTTGTAGGTAACTTAAGTTTTAATATTATCACCATTTCATTAAAAAGCAACCAGTTGTAACATCCGTTACATCGGAATGGCTCTAAGTCTGAATAAAACTTGGGACTGTCGCCTAGGGATGTGATTTGGAAATATTTTCCGGAAATGAATATATTTTCAGATTTTTATTAGAGTATGGGACGTGCTGACTGTACAGTACTTTAACTTGCTGAGTATTTAATTTTGGCTTAGGCCTATGGCCTGCTCAAAAACTAAAATTTGGGTAGCTATATAGCTTTTAAAACGCTGCACGTAGAAATATTTCCCCAACACACGGGCCTACAGCTTTAGGCTCTCATTTTGAACGTTTTTTGGTGGGAAAATGTAACAAAAATAATAATTAATTAAAGCGAGGGGCCCCAACCGCGTGAACTTACAGTGCAATGGGCACCCTGCACATGGCACTGCATGTGAAGTACAAATATTTAGAATGTGCAGTGATAACTAGTGCTTTGTTCGTTGTATTCCTAAAAGGCGAAAACTATAAATTTGGATAAATTTTCGCGTAGCAGAAATTGGTGGAAACGTAGGGAACTATTCAGGGGCAAGCATTAAATCGGCCGTTATTATCGCTTATCAGACGGAAAACGTATCGTACAGGAGCTTTTTGCGCGGGTAATTTTAACATTCCCACTAATGGAATTGGAATGCATTTTTGGGTCGTACTTTTTGGATGTCAAGCGGAAAAACGTAATGAAAGGGATTAAGAAACATTTTTGACCGGTTTGACTTTTAAATCAAGTGCACACCTAATGTGAAACCTAGAAAAATCCAAAATGTGTTTAAACCTTCTTTCGAACAAAAAGCAGTGTTTTTAAACGCGTTTTTGCAGGCACGTTGGTTGTGAACGACACAAGTTTAAATAAAATTGAAGATACTGGTACCTGGAAGTTTTGGGGCAATGCATAAAATGACAAATTAAAAATAAAGGACAAAAATAGGGCCTACCTTAATGTGCAGAATGAAACCGTCACTTGACTCTTGTATTGAGGGCTTCCATGTAGATTTGGAAGTTTTACTGGAACCTCCTCCCACAATTGTAGGTGGGCACAATGGGGCTAGTAGCTGAAGCCCAATGATGTCCCTCGTTTCTGAAAGTAAACATTCCCAATGATTAATCACCGGGCAATAGGTTCCTATTTACATATGCACGGGTTTTGTATATTATTTTGTAATACTGCTTGTATTGTGGTAAGTGACGAGATACAATGTAGGCCTACTGATATGTATGTACCTGATGTATCTATTAATAAACTTAAAACTCGAGTGCATCATAAATGCTTCCGGTACTAAAAAATTATTAGCCTAGACGTACTTTGTTAACTTTTGTTAGGTTTTGGTACTAGGCAGAGGAATCATAGGCCTACTAAAATTTAAGGAGCATTTTTTAAAAAAAGAATCACTTAGGGCCTCTATCTATAGCCCTAGGAAGCTTCACAAACACTTTATCGGGCGCGTTGTTGGATGAGCGTATGTTATTTTAAACGAAAAAAGTGTAAAATTGCGATTTTCATAAGAAAAAATTTTTCGATTGCGCTCAAATTTCACAAGAACATATTTATTCATAAATTAAGTTTAAAAAAAATATCATTACAATCGAATAAAGCATGTAGGCGTTATAAGTCGAAGAATTTTTCTTAAATCGAAAAAAATCGAAAAATTGTGTTTTATTACGAAATAATTTTTCAATTGCACTAAAAAAACGTGGAAGTTCTAAAGCCTCCCATTAGACGGTTCAATGTCCGTTCAAGTTTCCTTGAATTAAAGGACAAAACACACTCAATGTGAAGGATATTGTTGTTTTTTTAAATTAATCTTTGCACATTTGATTCTGTTTTGTCCTTGAATTAAAGGGAAACTTGAACGAACCATTGACCGTCTAATGCAGGTTTAAAGTTCAGAGATTTCGAAGGCATCCGTAAAATTTTATTGCAATGGAGTATCGGTTTAGCCGGAATTTTTGTGGACAAACACACAAAAAAGAAAAAAAAGCATTCCGGATTTTTTTCTCCAGTATAGTGAAATGGAATCTTCGCTTCGCTCGCAAACGCTCATCCAATAATATTACTAATTTAAAATTCGTTTGAAATTTTATCTATGAAATGAGACCAACATTAAGTCATAACTAATTAGTTGAGATGGGAAACTTTTTGCATTTGAAATGAATAGTCGAACAATATTTTGCGTACTCACCATTTTGTGATTTCTTTTTCGTCAACATTTGCTGAAGTTTTAAAGCTGCACCATCTTTCAATTTTTTCTTGAAGTAGGGCATCATATTTTCAATGAAAACTGGCCAGTTTTTGTAGAGGATTGTAGCCATTTCTGCTGAATATTTCTCCTCAAAGTCAATTGACAACTGTTGAAAATCAATACAATGGTTAACAAGTAGAGCATCCCGCTATGCTAACATTATAGCTTTACACATATTGTTTATTGCCATTTGCAGTAAAGAAACTATTTTAAAAAGCCTTTATTTTTATTTATAAATTAATGATTTAGTTGTAAAGGTTACTGCATGTAAAAGCCAAGCTTTTGTTTTTAGGTTACTTATTTAAAAATGAAATTTGTGTTATTTATTTTAGAATTTGTTACAATATTTCTATTTTCTAAACATTGTGATGTGGCTTTTCTTCTGTGATATCATTAAATTGTAAAATTAAAGTTTATTTGAAAACCATGATAAATTTCAATGTTCTAATTGGTAATAGGTTTAATAGCGACTCGTTGACAACATGAATAAAATGGGAAAACTTGGGTAGGCCTTACCTGGGAACCATTTAGTTAAATAAATTGTAGTATGCAAGTATTTATGCGAGTATAGGAAATGGGGTAGGCCTATATTTGAATTGTCAACTTCAAAAAGTTGGGTGCGGCCATTATGTGAAGCCTTTTTATCAATAGTATTTAGGGCTATATCCAAATCTTTAAAATCTGAGTGGTAAAAATAAGGGTTGCGGCCTTTACTCGAGGGCGGCCTATAAGCGAGTAAATACGGTTAGAAGGCTTCTTACCAGAGAATGGCCCCGAGGTTGTTTGAGACTGGAAAATTTTTAAAAGGGTTTTCCCACAATTGAAGGACAGTCGGACTGTTGAGAATTTGCAGACGGTGACGAGCGGTCTCTTTCCAATAGTCAAACCCACCATGGGCCAAGGCTCCTTGCTTGTCATCAGCCAATTGCATTTCTCCAAGATGTCTCCTGGGGTTGATAAATGATAACCATAACGATTATTAATATAGCGGAGTAAAATTGATTTAAAACGAACAATTTAAACTAGGGATGTCATCGATAAAATTCTACTATGGGCCCTCCCGATATTTAATCAAAGTCCGCACTGATATGGCCTCATCAAGATTATTGTACATTGCGTATTGTTAAAATAAGTGACTTTTCCGCCTTTGCCAAAACTTAAAATAGGCTTCTAGACAATGCGATCACGAAATTCAAATATAAAATTAAAGTAATCTAAAAAACTGGCTAGATTATGGAAATTTATCACACACAAATTAATAGCCACCGTATTGTGCGATTATCGCAACATTGATGATCGACAGGCCTAAATTTTTACACACACATAATAAATAATAATTTTTACAGGAGTTTTAATTTAAAAATACTATCAATTTAGGTAGCCTAATAAAGACTTATCTACAATGTCATCGGGTCCACAACATTTATAGGCCTAATTAAACATTACATTTTCCAAATTGATAAAATAAAAATAGATGAAGTAAATTCGCAATGAATTGCAAATAAAAGGCCTACACTAACCAAAGGTAGGAAAACCAGATGCTATCTTTGAAATTACATTGAAATTTGATTATACTGTAAAGTAGAAAAATAACAAAATGAGTGGATTTTTAATTGATTTAAAAAAAATATTTTGGTTCTCGCATTGGCATTATTGATATTAAATTTACTGCTTTTCTGCTGCCAAACTCAACTTATGTTTTGGAGAACACACATTTTTGTCACGAGCTTGTATGACTTTTGAAACGTTCCAGTTTCCTATGTCTAGGGTGACAGTGCTATACAATCCCTCAGCATGCATTCTTAACTGAGACCAAGTTTAGAACCGAAGTTTGATTTATGAATTAAAATTTTGAGAACCCTGGAATATCCTACTATTGGTAGGGACTTAAACATTATGGCTAATAGGAAACAATTAGTAGGTGGCTAATTTTCAATGAACATACCATTTTGATTCTTCAATGGTTTCATTTTCCTTTTTTAATGATGACCTGGGCTTCCCTCGAGTTGCGACTTATTCAATAAGCCCACCTGGTGTAATTCCCTACGTTTATTTCGGTACAGTCGACAAGCTTTCATTTGGAAATCTTTTGATTGATTCCCTCTGCCCAGTGGTGGCCCAAAACAAAGTATGTTTCCAAATGACAAGAAGATGACATTTAACATATTTTCCCCTCAGTTACTTCATTAATTTAAAAAGAAAGATATATATATATATATATATAAAAATGTTTTTTCTAACCTCCAGTTCATTTGGGAACCCACTTTTTTTATTTCCCGAGATATAATCTCAAACTGGTAGTTGAGAAGCCTGAAAAATGAAGCATTACATAATAATTAGTTGCACTACCATTGATAAGATTGCATTAGTATGATGGGAAAAACTGTGAATATTTCTAAACGTTTAACCCTTGGACTAATCGTGTTTGAACGCCCTTGCTCTAACTCAGTCAACCGTAGTCTACAATTAACCGACCCATCCCTGAATTGCATGGTTTCTAATATGTGGCCTACAAGCATGTCAGATTTTTGACAGGGTCGAAATAAACGCTCGCCCGAGGCTAGTGAAACTTTGGTCTGGCTAGTAAAAATCTCATTTCACTAGCCCGACAGGCGAGTACTTTTTCCAGAGTTCCCAATTCCCGTTCATAAAATCATAATATTTCGCACCGATATCCTGACGAGTATCCAATATTTCTCGATTTGGATGGTCGGGAAACACTGCCGTATGTGGTAGTTGTGTGCTACACCTAGTATGGAAAAATTTTCTACATATTGCAAACAAAATAAAAATCTCTTAATATTGTAAAATTAGTTTCTGGTCACTCCTATTCCCCACAACCCACACGTCAAACCCTGTGAATATTGATTTAAGAGGATTCACTGAGGCTGACGCGGACATGAGTTTAGGCGCACAGATTTCTGTTTTTGTTTTTAAATCGGGTTACGGTTTTAACACCGTTATAAAAATTCACACTAACGTTAACAAAGAAGAAATGAATGATATCTAGTACGCGTATTCCTAAATTAATTAATTGATTTTGAATTAATAATAAGTAATTCCCCATAATTTATTCCAAGTGTAGGCCTACAGATTTTTTAACGCAAATTTTCCATACGGATATAAACGTTTAAATCAAAGCGAACGCGCAGGTTAATTTGTTTTTATTGAAAGATAAACGGTTTAGTGGAAATCTCCAGAATTGAATTCATGTTTTGAATTTCCTACTTTTTGTTTACGTTTATGTCTCGCAATGGTCATTAAGGCTTTTTTTTTTACAAGCAAGAGCGGATTCAATATAAAGTACTTTTACAAATTAGGTAAAGATATTACCGACTGTTCAACAGATATGATAATCATCACCTGAGTTTCGCGCATTTGAGTTTGGCCAAACATTTACGAATGATCGTTTTATATCAATATGACCTATTTGATTGCGGGCTAGTAAAACGCTCTCGGGCTAGAGGAGTATTGTTGCCATTAGCCCGAAAAGCTAGTGCAAAAAAAGTTAATCTCGAATTCTCGACCCCTGTTTACAGATATCCCGCAGGGGTGTTGGATTTTCTAAATTCAGAGGGATGCTGAAATATTCAATAACAACAACTCTTCTAGATAGGCCCCACATAACAACCACATATTTTTAAATGACCTAACACAGAGGCAGGCAAAAAAAATATTTGAAAATTTAGAAAGTTCCATTAAAAATTGTTTTTTAATGAAAACTTAGCGAAACGTCCTGAAAAACGTTGAAGCGGGCCACAGGTTGGCAGTCCCTGCTTTAAAAGGTTTGACATTTCATATTCAAAAATTGAAGCTTTAGGTGCCCTAGCCTACTTTGTAACAATATTAATACGTCTAGTGGTAGGTTAAATTATAGTAAACTTCAATAGGCTAGTAATCCTAGGTCCCATAAATTATAACTAGGCCAGGGCTAAGGGGCTAGGTGGCGGAGGCCTACTGGGTTGTATTAAGTTATTTTGCAGAATGGAAGGGCCACCAAAAAAGAGATGTGTTTATATAGACTAACCTGTCATAAGTTTGAAGACAGTGATTAATGATGAAGTGTTTCCAACTTTGAACGTGTTTGCGATCAAATCCTTGCTCATATGATTTTTAAAGGGGAATTTGCCCATCATGACGGTCGTTGCGCAAGAGATCCTCGAGATCCTGTAAGAGAAAATAAGTACATGTACCATGCGTAGGTATAGGCCTACAGTTCAATCAGTATTTATTACAACTCTATTGTGAGAAAAAACACAAGAAAAATCCAAAATAACATAAGCCCTACCGTCCAAAAAACTTTTTTTTGTTTACTGGAGTACTACTTGTGACAGCGAGCCAACTCTCTTGCACCCTGCATTTTCAGTCTCGAGCGGCGAGATAACTTTTTTGGGACCAAGGGTAGGGGTACTGTGCTCGATCCAAGACACGTTTTTCTATAGGTAGAGTGTCGTCTAATGGACCCCCAAACAATGGCTGATGAATGAAAAGCAATACAATGTTAATTTGACATCCTACCCTTTAAAATAAAATAATAGAATTCATTAAGGGGCTGCGGGGACCCAAAATTTTGGTTCGGTTTTTAGTAAACCGAACCGAAGCGCGACAATTTGGAACTTACTTTGGTTCGGTTTCGGATACCTAGTTTGAATCGCGCGCGCAAACCTAGACTCCTCGCACAGAGAGTATACGCTGGTACACACCAGAGACTGCGCATGGCTCTAGGAGGCTTTGCTTGTGTCGACACCGATACGTATCGTATCTCCCCTGTTTGACTATCAGTGTTTTGACTGTAGATATAAAAGACGTCACAAGACCTTCAGACTTACGCGATGTTTTATGTTTCTGTCCACACTAAAGTTACACTATTTTTTTAAAAATAATTGGGGTAGAAGACTTTAGTTGCTCAACTTTCGGGACTATTCGAGGCAATTAGTAGGGCCTACCGGTAGGTACATGCCTAAGATGCATCGTAATAGTGTTTGGCAGGGACAGGGCAATCGAAAAACGATGGGAACTTACTTAACGACAAAGCTTTATGGCTGATTAACCTTTCTTCTGATGTGAACGGTCAGATTTTTATCTTGCCTCTAGGCTAACCGGTAAGTTTTATTATTATGGTTCCTCGAAGTTAGACTATTACTCAATTTATGTTGACTCGGAGCGGTAAAATATTACAAACTGATGAAGGATTTTTGTTCTTATGTTGCTGTCCTTAGGTCTAGCCTCGGAGCCTCAACTAGGGCCTAGGCCTACAGGGAAATGCTATTGACTGCAACTTGGTCCTACCGTAACCCAGGCCCAGTCCATCTGCACTGGTTTAGAAAATTTGTTGCATTCAAATTTGATCAACGTAACAAAGATCATTATTTTTTTACTACGCCCTCCGAAAAGCCTATGCTTTGGGTTTACCTTTAACCTAGGAAGTTGCAATACCTCATTCTTAGATTAGGCCCTAGACCTAGGCCCTACCTTAGCTTTTATTATTCAAATTAGTTAGATATGTTTTAACACAAACAATGTTCTAGAACTAGAGTGTAGGCCTATAGCCCAACGTAAATTTATTCCAAATCTAACTATCTAGAACCGGAACCAAACCGAACCGAAAAAATCAGATACTTTACTATCCAGAACCCGAACCAAAAAAAAAACCTGGAAAACCCTCACCCTCTAATTCATACAGCTTGAAACTGATTGCAAAAACAGACAGACAAGTAGGTAGGTAGTGAAGGGGGGAGGTGAATTTCCCCCAACCCCTTTTTATTAGGTATTTATAAGGCACCCAGTCACAATGTATAACCCCCATTCCCCGTGGCCAAAAACATATTTGTACCATTAACGCTTGTCGTTAGTAGGCTATAGCCTACAAGGTCCGCTCAGATTTTTATTGACCACCCCCCCCCCCCCCCAACTCGAAAGAGTTTCCCACGCGCCTGTCAGGACAGATATGGATGGATTTATTCTTGATTAGATGTAGGCCACAATTAAATGTGATGGTTTGGTAGGCCTAAGCATTCAAAAAAATTAAAAAATTATTTCTACTCCGCCTATAGGGCCCTGTAAGAAAAATGAACAACAAACAATAAAATTTTCGAACACTATAATCAAGCAATAGGCCTACAATACTGGTAATTATTGTACTACGTTCATATATAATGGATTAGAAGGGGTCTACAACAAAACCCTCAAAAAATCATGTATCATCGTTAGGATACTTACAGATGAACATGAAGCTGTAGGACTATTAGGACTAGTTTTACCATGGACATCACGTGTTTTTGATCGGTATTTTGGGAAATTTGAAAATAGTATTTCTTTAAAAATCTTTTCCTCAAACCAACTTGAGGCAGAATTTCACTAATTTCTTCAAATGTTAAGCATTTGAAGGTATCCTCATCGATACAAGTTCTGAAAAATTACAAAAAAAATTAGCATCCAGAGCCTGTCGAGAAATTTTTCATCATAAGGCCCGCTCCACACCAAGCAAATGAGGTACTTCAACCAGCAAAAAAAATCAGGCCTACATTTATCTAGTGCCAGGTTATTTAGTACCTGTAGGCCTACTCTGTTGCCAAGTGGTCTGTGGGTTTTGCTTTTTTAAGGTATATCTATCATTTTCAAAGTTTCCTCTGTTAGGCCTATACAAAATTTCACAATCTGTCGGCATTTTGTTCAAATGGAAATTAGCCCTGACTAGTGATGGCCCGCTGAAAATTGAAAAAAAAAAAGTGATGAAAAATTTCATTGAAAATTACTCAAAAAAAAGTTATGATTCAAATGCAATCACTATAGGCCCTGACCCTTCACTGAAGCGCTCGATACATCATAAATTTAGTTTATTCCTGGAAGTGGAGCAAGTTTTAAATTATGTGTCTGCACACGCTCGAAGCGCGTACATTTTACAATTACTTATTATCATTATTATTATAATAATTATTATTATTTGTGCCCTCCTCCCCCCCCACTCCCCCTAACCTACTTTTCCCTAATATGCAGTGTTAACAAGTTGGACCCCGCCGCCACAGCTGCAAAAGTACCATTTTCAGTGGGAAACATATTTATTATTTATTTAAATATTATTTTTAAACTCACTCCTCCTTTGTAAATCAGTTTTTATAGGGCCTAACTGAATAGGATATATTAAATAAAAATTTAAAAAATGTCTTGGTAGGCCTACTCAACCTACATTCAGCTCACTAGCATACCGTACAATATTGTTGCTGATGTTTTCTAATTAATTAGCCTATTCAATATAAAAGGCTCCTTTAATGATCGCGTCTGGAGCAACACAACTCGAAACGCAGCAAATCAGTGACTGTGTTGCCGCGACAGTGGATGGCGGTTGCAATTTGTTCATAGGGCCTACTTAGTTTTACCCCAACCATCAATAGTCCCAAGACGATACCTAGCTATATGAACCAACGGCCTACTTAGGCCTACTCCAACCATTAATATCCAAGATAGAAGCTAGGCTAGAACTATGCTTAGCCGTAGCTTCTAGCCATAGGAAACCCCGGGCCTAGGCCCTACTTTTCCCTAACCATCAATAGTCCCCAAAATACCAGGGCTGGCCTAGGCTTAGCATAGGCCTAGCCTTGTCTAGACTAGGCTAGCCTAGCAAAGCCTAACCATCAATAGTCCCAAGATACCCAGGGCTGGCCTAGGGCTTAACATAGCCTAGGCCTTGGACTGGACTAGCCTAGGCAAACAAAGCAACAATTTGCCATGAATGCTGCAAAATACTGGTAGAACTAGGGCTAGTCTTGTTTTGTTAAAAAATAACTGAATAAAAATCCTAGGCCTAGGCCCCAGCAACCAACGTGCACCTAGGTCTGGCCTCGGTGCCTCTTTTCCTAGGCTAGGTAGGCCTAGGCCTAGGCTATACCATAAAAAAATATATGCCCAAATCTACCTCAGACAAAAACCATTAGCCCTAGCAAAGATTAGTCACATGACTAATCTTTGGCCCTAGGCCTATTTCATTCCCAAATTTACAACATTATGGGCCCTACAACTAAGCCTAGCTAGGCTAGGCTACAATTTGTATTTCAAGAATAAGTATGCCTAACTATTGCCTAACACGCTGTCATCGACACAGGACTCGCAAACCACCTGTGGAATGAGTAACAAATCCTCTGAAAATATAGCGCCAAGCATGAAATGAATTTATTTTGTAATTTAGGTATTAATCCGGCAACGATAAAAATTAAAGCCAAGCCATGCTAAAGCTGATAATGTGGAAGCTAGGGCCTACTATAGCATTCAAAATGGCTCCAACATGCACCACTGTAGGCTAAAAATAACTGGGCCTACACAGTCCATATTCCACAATGAAACCCTACCTAGAAACTGAAAATATGAGGTAGATTAACAAAAATAATGAAGTTTTTAACTGCTAAGTAGTATGGCTTGACGTACATTACCTTCAAACTTTGAATACAAGTCGTCCAAACCCCCCTCGTGAAGCTTTTCTTTCAGAAACATTTTCACGGCCGAGTAGCTGGGGCTGTAGGCAAGCACGCTGGTTCTTGTTCGTTTCGTTCTTCCAACGTCGAGTCACGTGACTACGCAAACGAATACTTCCGAAACAGCGTAGACTTCGTTCGGGTTACTTCGTATTACGTCAGCCGACCGAATACCGAGCTCTCATTGGCTTTCAGGCTGGATACGCCTGTGGCCATCAACTAAATAATACAGTCAGCCGAACAGCACCTCCAGCCACTAGTTTGTGGTTCTACAACTAAATATGAGCTAAATGAACACACACAATTCAACTAAATGCTTCAACCCATATAAATTTAGTTGCTCCAACCAAACAGTTTTTTGAGTGGGTCCTCACGTCGTGGTCGTCATTGTCCTCGTCAGCGTTCGTGGTGTCATTGTCGTTATCGTCGTCTAGGGTCGTGAAGGTGGTCGTCAAGGGAAGGGAACAAGGTCCCGACGACGATGCCAGAGCTCGCCTCTATTTTCGGGGAGTAACATACTCCCCATCACACTTGCTAGCTGATGTTTGCGAGATGTTTTCCTCGCAAGTTCAGTATTCTTAATAGTAATTGAATGTATTTAACCAAAAGATGACGTGAATACATAAGCAGAAGCTTTATGGAATGTTGGTGCTAGACTACGGTTCCGTTGTCAATAAAGATCAATAACTATTACTAAAATTGTGTCATTTTTGTCACTGAACGTGAGTATAGTTGCAGGGCGACGACGACGTGAGAAACTAGGGCGCTTCAACCGGTTAGGTCATATTGTTGCGCCGCCTGTGAATGAAAGGAAATGAGAAGAGTGAATGCAGATATGTTTGATGATTAGATTGTTTTCTAAGTGTATAAATAACAAAATAAATTGATGATGAAGAAAGTAATAGCAAAATAAAAGTTATGTATGTAAATGAAAATAAAGAAAAGAAACAAATGTGTAAGATGTGAATTAAATTTTGTTAAATAGATTACAATGGATGAGAAATTTAGAAAGTTGTCGCCGTTATCATATGATAGAAGTTCTTCATATGATTGGGAGAGATCAATTGCGTGCGCAATGCATCATATTTGGCACATTCTGCTAGCATATGATGCACGGTTAAAGGTACATCACATGTGTCACATATGGGAATAACCTTTTCTCTGGTTAAGAGATATCCGTGTGTTAGGCGTGTATGGCCTATACGAATTCTAGACAATACCACCTCTTCTCTACGTGAGAGTCGATACGTAGGTGGACGAATTTTGTTAGTCATGTGGGCATCACACTATGCAATTTGTTATTTTGCAACACATCCCACGATGCTTGTCGCAAATCCAACAATCTTTGCTTGTATCCACTCTTGACATCTGGAACGGGAACTAGATTGAAATCAACGTCGCGACGCTGGGAAGCTTCCTTAGCAGCCCGATCAGCGTGTTCATTTCCCTCTATGCCCACGTGTCCAGGTATCCAGCAAAACTCTATTATATATCCCTTAGAGGTTAGTTTTTCTAAATAGAATTGGATGTCTTGTACCAAATGATGACTAGAATACATGAGTTTTATAGCTTGAAGTGAACTTAAGCTATCTGAACACAAAAGGTATTCTCCACAACGACACTGTATAATGTATTTAAAGAGCTTCACGGATGGCGAATAACTCTGCAGTGAAAACTGAACACACGTCGCTTAGCCTGAAACGTTCAGTTAAGGTGGAGCAATAAAAGGCACTTCCAAACTTGTTGTCAATTTTGGAGCCATCTGTGAATACCAAAGTAAACCTTTGATGTTCATGGCAAATCTTTCTAAAGTTGATTTTGAATACACTATCGCAAGTAGAGTTTTATCAAACGACAAAGGTCAAATATAATAATCGGCTCTGGTGTAAACCAGGGCGGGTTATTGCTAAATACAAATTAAAACTTTTGGCAGATGAAATTCTATAAGATTAAACAAAAGTTTACATCTTAATCCCGTTGGAAGACATGCCTTGGGTTTGTTATCAAAGTGTCTGACATATGTCGTGTTAAAAACATTCCGATTTGCTGGATGGTTAGGCATAGCTTTAATTTTCATTACATACGTACCCATCAGAGGTTTCTCCGTTCTGCTAAGGAGGACACACACTGACTCGGCATACAAGCTGACTACCGGGCTTGTTCGAAATGCACCAAGAGCAATACGAAGACCACAATGGTGGACAGTGTCTAGAAGTTTAAGGGTTGTGTTACTTGCTGAAGAGTATACAAAACATCCATAGTCCATCTTGGAGCAAACTAGAGATCGTAAATTCTCAACATGCAAGTCCTATCTGCACCCCACGATGTATTACTGAGAACTTTCAATATAATGATTTTCATCATGCATTTTTTGCGTAACTCAACAACGTGGTCTTTCCAATTTAGCTTTTTGTCAAACACCATGCCGAGAAGACGGACATTTGTTTTGAATAGAAGTTCTACATTGTTAAAACGATAGTTGTGGGTCATTTTGGATTCCTTGAAGACGGCAAAAGTGAATGCACTGAGTTTTTTCGGGAGAGAATCGTGTCCCCCGCTTTCGAGCCCATTCACTTATATTGTTCAATCCAATTTGCACGTGTCTTTGAGCTGTTGATAAATTTACCGATCTGTAGAGATTCCAGGTCATCTACAAATAGGCACGACATAGGCTCTTTGGGATACAATCCACCACACTGTTTATTCCAATAGCAAACAGTGATACCGACAAGACCGAGCCTTGTGGTACACCTGTTTCCAGTGAGAACGAGTCTGACGAAACATTAGTTGCAGGAAACGAGAGATGCGACAGTATGAACGACGTGAGAAACTAGGCGCTTCATCCGACATGTCATGTTACGCCGCTTGATGTAACATATTGATCATATCGTTACAAGTTTGTTTTTTATTTGTTTTTATTAAGTTACATTTATAAAAGAAAAATAGAGATAATAGTTAAAAAAAAAGAAAATTCAAAGATTTAAAAGTATTTTTATTTGGATTAAGTATGCGTCAACTGTTAGGTCATAATGCACCACTCTAGCCTAATGGCTGGTCAAAACCACCCACGGGTAAGGGGAGGAAGGTAATAGTTTCTCACGTCGCGGTCGTCATCGTCTCCGTCATCGTTCGTGTGGTCATTGCCCATCGTCGTCGGGGAGGTCGTCTAAGGGAAGGAGGAGGTGTTTCCGACAACGATTACCAGAGCTCGCCTCTTGTTTTAGGGAGTAGAATACTCCCTCTTACTAGATGATGTTTGCGAGGTGGACTTTTCTCTTGAGTTGCCTTTTACGATTAGCAGAGCCATGCTCTGGGCCAATTCTACCCCGGGCCCAGAAAAATTTAAAAGTATTTAATGTGAATTAAATTTGCTTGAACAAATTACTTCGAATGAGAAATGAGAAGTTAGTTTGTCGCCGTTATCATATGATATACTTTCTTCATCATATCACTTGGAGAAACAAGTTGAGTGCGCAAGGCATCGTGTTTGGTACATTCTGCTGTAATAATATGGACGATTAGCGGTAAAATAGTTAGTAAAAAATTCAGTAAATCATGACAATAGCTACAGAATCAAGTACCACACTGTGTTAGGCACTTTAACAACTCTACCTTGAACTCTTAACTCTAATTAAATCAATTTTAACTCATATTTACTTCTGAAATGACTCTACATACACAACACAACAATACACAACAAACCCAATCACTGACACATTTCCGATGCTGACTCAGCTTAACGGTGGAGCTAGTTTAGGTCTCAATATATTAACATCGTATTCTTTAGTTAAGTTAATATGGATTAAGGGCTCGTCAACCGTTAGGTCATATTGCACTTCACTTGCCAAGGGGATAATATGAGGATGAGACTATCCTTAAAAGGCGTCTTGAGAAATATGGCACATAAACTAAGTTGTACTTCGTTCGATATTGTAAGTTAATGAATAAAAGTTGTTTTAAGTTATGCTGTATCAGATTGGAATGGGGGGGTCCACAACCACGACTGCCAGAGCTCGCCTCTAGTTTTTAGGGAGTACTCTCCTAATTGCTAGCTGATGTTTGCGATATGGTTTTATCACTTTTGTTGCCTTTTACCATTAGCAGAGCCATGCTCCGTCCACATTCTTCACCGGGCACAATTAACTCAATATTCAATTGTTAATTCGAATTGGCCAAAGCCTTGATGTCAAACAATTACAATCAACTTCCACGTAAACACTTAGCGGTGGCTTCAACATCTTCCCCTTGTTTGTTTATCTTTTACGATGTGTCAAAAGGAGAAAAAACGGCTAGACGAGACATTTAGACGATCCGTATCCATCTGGGCCCGGGGTAAAATTTGGCCCAGTGCATCCTCTGCCGATCATACAAGGCGAGATAAGAGGCCATCTCGTAAACATCACTGGTTAGTTCTAGTTTTTGTGATGGAGGGCGCTCACCGTTAGTTCATAATGCGCCACTTTTTTAGCTTAAACCTTTGAGAGTGGTTCCCAGGGGAACCCGGGAAAATTTTTCTTTTTAAAAAAAAGGGGGGGAAAATTTTTATTCTTCTCATGCCGAAAACCCAACTTTTAGGCACTTTAAACCCCAATTTAAAATTAAAAAATTTTAACTTTTTCAAATGCCACAAAAAAAAACCCCAAAAAAAATCCAAACTGACTTCCCAGTACTATTTTCCGGGGGTTGTTTGGTTTTTTAAATGTTTTTTTTGTTTTGGGTTTGGGTTTTTTTTTTTGCCTTTTGGGGGTTTTTTTTAAATTTTAAAAGTTTTTTTTTTTGGGTAAACTTTTTTTACTCTCGTTTGTTTTTGGGGAAAAATTTTTTTTTTTTTGTTTTTTAAAAATGGGTGTTTTTTTTTTAAGTTTTTTTTTTCGTTTTTTTGTATTTTTTTCCTTTGTTGCCCCCGGCCCCGCCCTTCTTCCCTTTTTTTTTTTTTTTTTTTTAATTAAAAGCCGTGTCCTTCTCACCCCGAAAATTTGCGGGGCTTCCCCCCCTTTTTTTTTCTTTTTTTCGGCTCTGCGGTTTTGCTCCGTATCCTCTCCCGGGTTTTTGGCCCTTGTTTTCCCCCCGGGAAAACGGGGTGGTTTTCGTCTCCTTTTTTTCTTTTTTTTGGGGGGGGGCCCCGTTTTTTTCTTGCGCCCTTTTTTTAAATTAAATTTTTAAAATTTAAATAAATTTTTTAAATTTGGGGGCCAAAAAGCCCAAACCAAACATTATTTTTCTGTCAAAATGGGGGGGGACAAATTTTTAAAAAAAAAAATTGTTTTCTTTTTCCCCAAAAAGGGTTTTTTTTTCCTTCTCCGCCGCCTTTTAAAAAAACCCTCTGGGTCAGGGGTAAATTTGGCCCGAGCGGGCTTCTTTTTAAAAAGGGCCCAAGAAAAAGTCCACCTCGCAAAAACAGCTAGGGAAAGAGGGGAGTATCTTATCCCCGGGAAAAAAGAGGCAGCCGGCAAACGTCTCGGGGGCCTTGTCCCCTTCCCTTGACGACCCCCCCGGGGACGATGACAAAAAAAACGATGACAAAAACGATGCGACCCCGACGTGAGAAATCCCCCTTCCTCCCCTTTTCCCTGGGTGTTCAGACCCCATGGGCCCCTCCCCCCCCCCCCCCTTAGGGTAAGTGGTGCATTATGACCTAACGGGGGACGCCCTCCTCAAATCCAAATAAACCAAAAAAAAAACGTACAATACACCACAACCTGTACAGTTTTCCCACTCTCTTTTTTCTGGTGGTTTTTTTCTTTTTCCTTTTTTTTTTTTTTTTTTTTTTTTTTTTTATTTTTTTTTTTTTTTTTTTTTTTTATTTTTTTTTTTTTTTTTTAAAATTCTTTTTTTTTTTTCCCTTTTTTTTTTTTTTTTTTTTCCTTTTCCCTTTTTTTTTTTTATCGCAAGGGAAACATATTATTTTTATTCAAAAGGAGGTCATGTGGCGGCACCATTTTTGAATAGAGAAATTAGGGAAAAAATAAATCAGTTAAATCATCACCTGTCACTGATGGTGCGCAAGGCATCATATTATTTGAAAATTCAGAATGTGACTTGCATCGATGGGCTACCATGATAGAATACGAGCAATTTGGGGAAACAAATAATATGCACGGTTAGAGGTACATCCACTGTCACATGATAGGTGCGAAAGGGCATCATTTATTTGTTACATCAGAATGTGACGTTGCATCGATGTGGGCTCCCATGTTAGAATACGGGGCCGAGAAAGGGAAAACAACATAATGAGGCAGGGTTTAGAGGTACATCACCGGTCACTGATAGCGCGCAAGGTCTTATTTTTGGCACATTAAAAATGTAGGTTGCCGGTCGGCTACCAGTGTTAGAATACGGCCGAGTTAGGAACAACATAATGATCCGTTAGAAGTACATCACACGGTCCATGATAGGTGCGAAAAGCACTTATTATTTGGCACATTCAAATGTGAGGTTGCATCGATTTGGGTACCATGTTAGAATACGAGGCACAGTTGGGGAACAACATAATGATGCACGGTTAGGGGTGCATCACATGTCACGTGAAGGTGCGCAAGGCTCATATTATTTGGGCCATTTCAATGTGGGGGTTTGCTCGATGTCGGCTACCAGTGTTAGAATACAGGACAGTTGGGAAAAACTAATGTGCAGGGGTAGGGGTCATCACACGTGTCCATGTAGGTGCGCAAGGCATCATATTTTTTGGCACATTCAAAATGTGAGGTTGCATCGATTGGGTACCAGTGTTAAAATACGAGCACAGTTGGAACAACAAAATATCCCCGGGTTAAAAGTACATCACCGCTCACTATGGGTTTGGAAAGGCATTTTATTATTTGCACATTCAAATTAGGTTGCATCGATGTGGGCTACCAGTGTTAGAATACAGGACATTAGGGAAAAACAAAATGATCACTTTAAAGGGGTCATCACCGTGTCACTGATGGGGTGCGAAGGCATCATTTTATTTGGCACATTCAGAATTGATTTTGCATCATGTGGCTCCAGTGTTAGAATACGGGGCACGATTAGGGAAACACAAAATGACACGGTTAGAGGTCTCACACGTGCCCCCCCCCCCATGATAGGTGCGAAAGGCATCATTATTTGGACATTCAGAATGTGCTTTCATCGATGTCGCTCCCAGTGAAAATACGAGGCACGATTTGGGGGAAACAAATAAGTGCAGGGTTTTGAGGTACATCACACTGTCCATGACAGGTCCCAAAGCATCATTTTATTTGGCACATCAGAATGTGGGGTTGATCGTTTGGGGCTACCAGTGTTAAATACGAGGCACGATTGGGGAAAAACAAAATGATCACGGTTAGAGGTACATCACACGTGTCACGTATAGGTGGAAAGGCATCATTTATTTGGTACTTTTCAGAATGTGACGTTCATCATGTCGGTACCAGTGTTAGAATACGAGGCACGTTTTTAGGAACAAATAATGATGACGGTTAGAGGTGCATCACACTGTCCATGATAGGTGCCCCGGGCATCATTTATTGGTACTTTTTAAAATGTGACGTTGCCGATGTCGGCTCCCAGTGTTAGAATACGGGCACGATTTGGGGGAAAAAAACATAATGATGCACGGTTGAGGTCATCAACTGCCCAAAAAAAGGGGTGCGCAAGGCCCATATTTTTGGGTAATTTTCAGAATGTGACGTTGACGAGCGGCTCCCAGGTTAGAATACGAGGCACGATTTGGGAAAAAACATAAGAGCAGGGTTTAAGGGTACATCCACGGGCACTGTAGGTGCGAAGGCATCATTTTATTTGGTACTTTCAAAATGTAGGTTATGGATGTCGGCTACCAGTGTTAAAAATACGAGGCACGAGTTGGGGAAAAAACAAAAATGATGCCCGGTTAGAGGGTACATCACCGTGCCCACTGATAGGTGCGCTAGGACCATATTTTTTGGTAAATCAGAATGTGATTGCATCGAGTGGGCTACCTGTTAGATACGAGGCACGATTTAGGAAACAACATAATGATGCAGGGTTTTAGAAGTACATCACACGTGTACATAAAGGGTGCGCTGGGCCCCAAATTTATTTGGTACACAGAATGTGACGTTGCTCGATGTCGGCTACCAGTGTTAGAATACGGGCACGATTAGGGAAACAACATAATGATGACGGTTAGAGGTACATCACACTGTCACATGATAGGTCGCTAGGCACCATATTATTTGGTACAATCGAATTTTGACGTTGATCGATGTGGGTACCGGGTTTTTAGAATACGGGCACGAGTTGGGAAAACAACAAAAAGGATCACGGTTAGAGGTACATCAAACTGAGGATATTTTGCGAAAGGCATCATATTATTTGGTACTTCAAAATGTGACGTTGCATCGTGTCGGCTCCCAGTGTTAGAATACGAGGACGAGTTAGGGAAACAAAAAATGAGCAGGGTTGAGGTAATCAACGTGTCACGTGTAGGGCGCAAGGCATCATTTATTTGGTACTTTCAGAAGGGGACGTTTCGATGTCGCTACCAGTGTTAGAATACGGGGCACGAGTTAGGGAACAACAAATGATGCAGGGTTGGTTAAATACATACCTGTCACATGTGGCGCGCAAGGCATCTTTTATTTGGCACTTCAGAAATTTGGGACTTGCATCGATGTCGGCACCAGTGTTAAAATACGAGGCACGAGTTAGGGAAAAAATAATGATGCACGGTTAAAGACTCACGCGTGTCCAGATGGGGCCCAAGGCATCTTATTTTTTGGCAATTCAAAATTTTGGACGTTGCACGTGTCGGCTACAGGTTAGAATACAGGCACGAGTTAGGGAAACAACAAAATGTCCCGGTTAGAGTACACACCGTGTCACATTATAGGTGCGAAAGGGCATCTATTATTTGGTACATTCAGAATTTGACTTTGCATCGATTCGGCTACCAAAGGTTAGAATACGAGGCACGAGTTAGGGAAACAACAAATTATGCACTTTAGAGGTACTCACACGTGTCACATGATAGGGCGCGGGCACCATATTTTTTTTTTAATTTCGAATGTGACGTTGCATCGTGTCGGCTACCAGGTTTTAAATACGAGGCACGAGTTAGGGAAACAACATAATGTGCAGGGTTGGGGTAATCACACGCGTCACGTGATAGGTGCGAAAGGGCTCATATTTTTTGGACATTAAATGTGGGTTGCATCGTGTCGGCTACCGTGTTAGAATACGAGGCCGATTGGGGAAACAACTAATGATGAGGGTTAGAGGTACATCACACTGTCCGTGATAGGTGCGAAGCATCATATTTTTCGTACACTCAGAATGTGACGTTGAAATCGTGTCGGCTACCAGGTTAAAATAAGGCAGGTTAGGGAAACAAACATAATGATGCAGGGTTAAAGGGGTACATCCACGTGTCCATGATAGGGCGCAAGGACATATTTTCATACATTCGAATGTGACTTTGCATCGATGTGGCTACCATGTTAAATACGAGGCACGATTAGGGAAAAACAAATGATCCCAAAGGGGTTAGAGGTACATCACACGTGCACATATAGGTTCGAAAGGCATCATAATTTTTTGGTATTTTTTTTTTCGAATGTGACGTTGCATCGATGTCGCTCCAGTTTTAGAATACGAGGCACGATTTAGGAAAAACATAATGATGCAGGGTTTAAGGGGCATCACACGTGTCACGTGATCCATGAGATCCACAAGATCAACCAAGATCAAAAAGAGCAGGGATGATAGATATGATAACAAAACCGACGACGTGAAAAATAGAACGTGTTAGATGAAAAAATGTTTATGGCGTGTTTCAGGGTTTTTCTGTTTAAATTTTATTAAAGAAAGATAATATAGTCGGTCAAAATAAAAATTTTTTTTAAAAAAACCGAAATGTGTGTTATTTTTTTTTATATTACAGGTGCTCAACGTTAGGTCATAAAACCTCTCTTGCCTAGCGGACATGGAGAGGAGGGGGGCCCCCGATCCTGGCAGAATATGGGAAAGGCAAGCGGTCGTCATCGTCGTGGGGAGGTCGTCAAAAGAAAGGGGGTGTGTCTCCCACCCCACTGCCAAAGCTCTCCTCTAGTTTCAGGGAGTCATACTTCCCATTAGTTTGCCGATGTTTGCAAGGTGGGGCGATTTCTTTAAAACGCCTTTTCGCCTTTGCAAGCCTGTCGGGCTATATGTGATTCAGATGGGGCGGCGCCGAGGGGTTTCCCGCACTGTCGTCCCGCACTATGGGCCCCAAGGGTCGGCAAAAAATAAAAAAAATAACGGTCTCTAAACTGCTTTTGGGGGAAAAACACGACTATTTTAAAGCCAGCCTTGCCCAATATATCCTAAAATAAAGTATTTATGAAGTGTCGAAAAAAATCAAAATTTTTATGCTCCCAAACATTGACAACATCTGGAGGTTTGGCATTATAAACAGCTGGAACTTTGGACACAGCATAACCAACAAGGCAAAAACACTTTCGTAAAACGTGATTACTTAAAAACATTTTTTCGCTAAAATACTGACTCTGTGGGCGAACTATTTTTTTCCAGCTTATAAAATGTTTATTTAGTATGAAATATCACGATTATTACCAAAAAACGGTAGGCCTTCCTAATGCCCGTTGTATGTAAATTGTCAATTGGGGTCCCCTGCTCTCGCTGACCTTGACGGCCCCCCCTTTTTGGATCACACTATAATTCCCCCCGGGCCCAGACGGGGGTTTTATGTGAGTTAAATTAAATTTTTTTTTCAGAGTTTGCTTGGGTCATACCCCCGCCCTGTCTCGCGCTTTAACAACATGTGGGGATGTGACAATTCCTCCGCCCCGCGTCGTAGCACTATGTTCAGGAGCCCCTAAGAAAAGTCCGGTATATGTTTTTTTTTGCGAAAAATTTTTGCCCGTAAAAATGCTAAAAGTAATATGAACGACGTATACCTTAATTTGCTTTATACCATACGTCGACGTGAGAAACTAGGGTGCTTCAACCGGGTTGGGCATAGCCCACCTGTGATTCTAGTTAAATTAAAAAAGTTTTTAGGTGTTCGATGATAATATGATTTTTTAGTTTTAAAAAGATGTTTTACTATTTTATTTTTAAAAAAATTATGATTTAGAAAATAAAATATATATTGAAAATCAATTTTTTATATTATTTTTGAAGAAAATAAAATAATATACCAAAAGTGTTTTATAAATAAAAAAAAAAAAATAAATTGTATTTAGAGTCTATCCCTCGTTAATTCGTTGGTGGGATCGTCAAAAAATCAGTTTTTTCTTTTCGTTTTTTTTTTTTAAAGTTTTTTTTTTTTTTTTTTCTTTTCTTTTTTTTTCTTTTCCCCCCCTTTTTTTTTTTTTCCCCCTTTTCTTTTCTTTTCCCCACCCTTTTTTATATTTGTTTTCATTAAATGCATATAATATCATTTAATTTGTTTCCCAAAAATTCTTGTGTTAAATGCATTGTTGTTGTAAAGCTGTATTTCAAATTTTACGTAATTTAGTTTATTTTTGTTTCTGCATCTATGTAATTAGATTTAATTATTGTCCCCTTTGTAAAACTTTTTTATAACTGAAAAAGGTCTAACGTTAATAAATAATAAAATAAAATAAAAAAAAAAGTCGATTAAAAATTTGGTGATAATCGCCACTCTAGCCTAGGGGATGAGGGTGGAAAGTTCCCTGCGGGGGGGGGCGCTCTCTGTCGTAAACGTCATCGTCTTATACATCGTTGGTTTTTTTTTGGGTCGCGTCGTGGGCCCGGGCGCAGGGGACCCACGACGTCTCCCGAGCTCGCCTTTAGTTTCAGGGGGATTCGCTTAATTGCTGCCAAAAAGCCAGCGTTTCTGAAAGAGAGTGCGCTAAACTTTGCTGCCCCTCTTTAAAATTACCCCCATTGGTTTTTTCTTATACCCAACATTCTGGGAAACCCCTAGATAAAAATATTTTCACATGATCAGGTCTATAAACCACTTTTTACCACAACTATACGCGACGTAAGAAACTAGGGGCGTCAACCCAGAGGTTTTTTTGCGCCGCCTTTTTACAGTTTTAAATAAATAAATATAATTAAAGTTTTGAATCATTAGGCCCCGTTTTTAATGTCGTTGTCGAAATTATTAAAAAAAATAGCGATAATGTGATAAAAAATGACAAAAATATTAAAGATTAAAATTCCATTAAAAAGATAAAAAAAATACCATGAAACTGTTTTTTTACCGATATAATTGATTAAGCATGGCTTGCTAAACGTAAAAAGGGGATTCAAAGAAAAGTCCCCCTCGCAAACATCAGCTAGTAAAAGCGGAGTACTTACTCCCCAAACTAGAGGCGAGCTCTGGCAAACGTCGTCGGGGACCTTCCCCCCTTCCCTTGACGACCCCCCGGCGACGATGACAATGACACAACGAACGATGACAAAGACGATGACGACCGCGACGTGAGAACCCCCCATTCCTTCCCCTTCCCCGTGGCTGGTTCTGACTAGCATAGGCCCCTCCTCCCCCCCCCTCCCCCCTTAGGCCAGAGTGGTGCACTATGACCTAACGGTTGATGCGTCCTTAATCCAAAATAAACCCAAAAAGTTCCTTATGTGCCTGTTTGGCGTCTATGCATTAATATCATACTATTTCACACGTTTATAATTCAGTGTATGTTGTGTTTTAACTAATTCAAGGGCACTGGCTCCTTGTTTTTTTATTATAGGTCTGCAGGTGAATCACTTAGGTTCGGTGGCGCCACCAATTTAAACGTTAGGTTGGAGAATTAAAACGAGGGTTCGAAAGCAAATGAAACTGAAATGTGTTTGGTGTTAAAGCTGGCTGGTTGTGACCAGCCCGGGCAGGGAGAGGCAGAGGGGTTCCTCACGTTGTAGACGTCATTGTCTTTGTAATCGTTCAATCGTTCGTGTTGTTACTGTCGTCGTCGTAGGGGTCATGGTCGCCCAAGGGGAGAAGGAGCGGTCTCAGACAACGAATGCCCGAGTTTTTCCCCTAGTTTCGGGGAGAAACATACTCCCCTTCATGTATTTAGTTAAGCATAGTATTAATATTTATATTCCTTGCAGGTTTCAATGTGCGTAGCCCACACAGTCACATCAGGTGACCGCATGCAGGAACAGAAGGTCGTGTTTTATGAACCCCAAACCTGTTTGCAAAGCCACAATACTGAAGATTCTTTCAGGTTCATTTTATTTTCAGGGATTGGTCAATACCTATTAATAAATGTTGCAAATAATTTCAGATAGTTAAATGTAGTCTATTTGTCTCTTGGATTGCCTGTTATAGCAGAAAACAAAACAATCAAATGTAATGAAATTATTGAAGATGACGTTTTCGCCCGAGATTTTAAATTATTTCAAAAGGAGGTGCAAATAAAAAAAGGAAAAAAATAAGTCATTCGGTCACATGGATCGCATGAAAACGAAAAAAAAAATTGTAATATTATTACTATAATTTTCTATTTGAAAAGGATAATGTAATCTATTAGTGCAAATTTAATAGAGAATGGAGGACCAAGGGAACCAACACTGCTTATATATCGCTACATTCGAATCAGCGAAACGTTCGGTAAATTTAGTAGAATATTTTGCCATTCTCACAGACAACCAAAGGTTTAGCGATTCGTTTCACTAGAAGAGCAGTGTGTGATGACGACGTGAGGAACTAGGGCGCTTCAACCGATTAGTGTCATATTGCGCTGCCTGTGAATTAAAGTAAATGAGAAGAGTTAATGCAGGTATATTTGATGATAAGATTGTTTTCAAGTGTACAAATAACAAAATAAATTGATGATGATGAAAGTATAATAGCCGAAATAAAAGTTAGTATGTGATTAAAAATAAAGAAAAAAGAAATGTGTATGATGTGAAATAAATTTGTTAAATAGATAACTATGGATGAGAAATTTAGAAAGTTTGTCCCCGATATCATATGATAGAAGTTCTTCATATGATTGGGAGAGATCAAATTGCGTGCGCAAGGCATCATATTTGGTACATTCTGCTAGCATATGATGTACGGTTAAAGGTACATTACATGTGTCACATATGGGAATAACCTTTTCTCTGGTTAAGAGATATCCGTGAGTTAGAAGAGCAGAATGTTTCGCCAAGTATATGCTAGCAAAATATTCTCCTGTTGCAGCGTAATATCATGCTGGATTCATTAGTTTAGACTTAGAGTAAGCAGTAACAGTATCGCTGTTTCAGCATACCTATTCTGTTAAATTCACCGGAAATATTGGTGAAACAGCAGAATAAAGTAAGCAATAATTGTTTGATAAATATTTATCTCCGTGCATCCCATCCGAAAGGATGGTTTAACCTTGACAGTCATAAAGGTTCCTCTACTAACCAGGACTGCCGAGTAGACGTCGAGGAGAACGAATCCGTTCGGCAGTAATGGTATTTTCCAATTTCGGATACCGTCTTTCTATTGGCACAAGGATGTTTTATGATTGGGTGTTCAAATAAGGTCACAATGTATTAGACATCAGACATAGTTTGTTCGTCAATGGTGCCGGCGCCTACATGGTCGGCCTTAAATATAGCGTCCCCCACTGAAAATTTGTTAATTAATTGACAAAGTGGGTTAACTCAAAAAAATTGTTTTTTTTTATTGTTTTATTATTTTTTTTAAAAATGGGGTTATATTTATAGTCTTTTTGTCGTAAAGCTACGAGTTTGGATTTTAAACCTGTTTACTTACTTTGGGAGCGCACAACACTGCTTACACCTGATAGGCACACCTATCTAGAAGAAAAATTGCACAATGGGAAAAAATATTACAAAATAAAAAATTGCATCACAATATTTTTAAACTAAAAAACTTCCCAAAAGTCTAAAAATGGGATTTGGGGGGGATGCCCTTTTTTGTAAAATTCTTAATTCTAACTTTTACGGCTGGGCCCCTTTTTTGAAATATGACTCCCTCATAAATAAAAAAAAATTGTGTTCCTTTCCTTTAATTATTTCTGAAAAATTTCTTTTTTTAATGAGCCCAAATAAAACCCGGATGTGACGCCCGAAAGTTGAAATAAAGTAGGGGATTATCTACTATAATATTTTTTTTTCATTGTCCCATACCCTAAAATTTAAAACAAGACGATGAGTAACTAGGGCTCTTAAACCTTTTTTAGTCAAATTGTTTCGCCGTGATATATAAAAAGTAGGTCATAAAAAATGTGTTTTGTTTTTTTTAATATATATTTTCCAGGTTTTCCAATAAAAAAAAATGTTTTAAGTTTATGAAAGCAAAATCAAAATGATCAATAGTTTTACACTTATACGTGAATGGGTGAAATTTAATTTGGGAAAAGTTATAAAGAAAAGTCTCTCAACACAGCGGGTCAAATTTTTGGGTTTTTTTGGATTAAGAACGCGTCAACCTCTAGGTCATAAGCACCACTCTGGGCAGCGGGAGGGGGTTGAGGTGTAATGCTGGGGCAGAACCAGCCACGGGGGAAGGGAGATAGGGGGGGTTTTTCAGTCGCAGTCGTCCGTCTTTGTAATCGTTTGTTGTGTCCTTGTCATCGTCATCGGGGAGGTCATTAAGGGGAAAGGGGGGGTGCCCCCAAAGACGATTGCCAAGCTCGCCCCTTTTCTCGTGGAGTATAATTACTCCACTCTTACTTGCTGTTTTGCTAGGTGGACTTTTTTCTTGAATCGCTTTTTTCATTATAGACGTTCTTTATGTAATTTAAAGGGTTGTGCGCAAGGCTCATGGCCCTATTTGGTAAAATTTTGCTAAATGATGTAATTTAAAAGTACATCATAATATGTGTCCCAAATTTGGGAAAAAACTTAAAATTTAAAAAAATTTTTTACCTTTTTTATGACTGTATTGCCATTTTTGAATATTTAAAAATTTTTTTAGAATCGGCCTTTATCGGAAGAAGAAAAATATATCACCAAACGCTTTTAAACTACTAAAGTTGAGCCCTGCTTGGACAATTCTATTCCCACCCCGGGCCCAAACACAAAATATGAAAAACTTGCAGGAAAAGACACGTAACTCATCCCGAAGAGGGGGGTGTCAATGTGTCCCGGGCGGTTTTAAAGAGACTATTTTGTAAAAAATTAGCTGATAACAAAATTTTTATTTGGGGACATTGGGGACAGGTTTTTAAAATTTTTATAAGTTTTTTATATTCGGGCGGTCAACTAATGGGTTTATAAGGGAACTGGGACGTAAGGAGGAATACCCATCTGAACAGAACCCTCACGGTAGGGGGGGGAAAAGGGGGGGGATCTCACGCCCGGGGTTTCATCGACTTTGTCATCGTTTGGTTTCATGGGCGTCGTCGTCGTCGCGTCGTCGTCGCGGGGAGGTCGTCATGGGAAAAGAGGACGGGTTACCAAGGGGACTGCCAAGCTCGCCATATTTCGGGGAGTTTGTTCTCTACGCAAATTAAAATTACCACATACACCAAGGGGTTTTAAACCACTTGTGGGAAGGGGTC
>JAMZAV010008583.1:0-28730 GCA_024449915.1 Sweltsa coloradensis
TCTTGACCAGGGTGAGAGGTTGGGTTTGGTAGAGGACATCAGTATATGTAGGCTGCTCTTCAAAATGCCGTTGAGTGCCTGAAGTCCTGGATGCCACTGAGTGACCAGAGGTATGATGTCATTGGGTGGAGAGGTGGTCTGTTTATGCGTTGTTGGATCGTGGTCTTGTCGTAGCCTCAAGCCACAAACGCGTTAGTAATGCGTTCGCAATACTTGGCGAGGTCGTTGGGGTCAGAGCAGATACGGCGGCCTCTCACAGCCAATGAAAACGGTAGGGCTCGCTTCGTGTAGGCAGGGTGACAACTGTCATGATGTAGGTAGAGTTATTTGTTGGTTGGCTTGAAGTGGACATCTGTTCTCGACAAACCTGATTCCAAGTGGATGTCTACATCACATCCTCATCATACCTCTGGTCACTCAGTGGCACCCAGGACTTTAGGCACTCAACAGCATTTTGAAGAGCAGCCTACATATACTGATGTCCTCTACCAAAACCCAGAACCCGGTCAAGACCCTGCCAAGAGTGACTTTCAGACGCCCCCCCAACATCGCGGACCTAGTCGTTAAGAGAGACTGCCGTGAAAATGATGCGCAAACTAATGGACCAACTGGATCCTACCCTTGCGAAGGTGGCAATGGCTGCTTGACCTGCCAAATACACCAACCCTCCACCACCTTCAGTGCTCAGGCCACAGGCAGGACATACCCCATTCGGCAATTTAACACTTGCAAAACCAGCAATCTGGTATACCAGCTCAAATGCAACCAGTGCCCTGCCGAGTATGTAGGCCTAACCAAGAACACGCTCAGGTCTCGCATGAATGGACACAGGCAAAACACAAAAAACCGGACAATGGACAAACCAGTGGCTCGTCACGCAGCATCCCACAACTTGGCCTTTAACAAGTGCTACACAACCAGAGTGGTTAAAGCACTTCCTGCCAGCTGCAAGCCAGGCAAACTCAGAAGATGGGAGTTAGCACATCAGTGGATTACCCAATCCAGACTGCCATCCGCTAGGCTCCTCCCCTACCTGTCACAGCCACACCCACCTACAATGCCTTGTAAATTTGTCCATGTTCTCTGACTTTGTTTATATTTTTAACCACCTTTTTGTTTTTTGATTGTTGCAATCAGTGGCCATTTTCCTTTCTCTCTTGAGTGAACAAGACCTAGTGTCGAAACCTCCGCCTGCTCGAATGGGATGGACCCAAATAGACAGCCTGTTTTGTGAGTCATTTTCCCATGTTAAATAATTGACCAACAAAAGGCAGAGCTTTGTAAGAATTCCGCAAGAAAGCGCTAGCTACGGCGCCTCTTTGCGCCAAACAATTTGAAGTTGCAAAGAAGCTCCAACTAAAAACCTTTGTCTAAGATCTCTGGTTGTCTGTTTTTGTCTTGTTTTTGTGTGTGTGACTGTGTGTCGGTAAACAAAACCTGTCATGTTTCTTCATATACTCAACAGAGCGTGCTAGTTACGACGCAAAAATCTTCTTTCATCGACTGTGATTAGGACCGAAATGTTGGCTCACAAAACAGGCAGTCTATTTGGGTTCATCCCATTCGAGCAGGCGGTGGTCGAAACGTCTCGTATTTTTCTGTTTTGTATATGTTTGTGTTGCTATTCTTCAATAAACTCAACAGCCACCATCACTTTTCGAAAGGAAGCTGTTGGATCCTATCTAACACCAGTGTACTCCAGCCGATTGGCATTCTTTCTACATAGCCTAACCTTGGTAATTATTTTGTATTTAATTTGTATTTGAAATTAATTTGAAACCTGACATGTTAGTAAGTAGGGAATAACCCTGTAATCTGAATTGTTAGTTTTTTTCAGCTAGTTTTAAGTTCACTGGTTAGGTGGAAGAACGATTGTAACTAGTCTAACTAACTAACTAACTAACTAACTAAAAAAAGCCCCAGTATGAATGGTGTGTGAAGTAACCTTGCTGATGATGACAACATGCTTGCAGAATTTACTTCTTGCGTGGCCCTACCACAGGTTTGGTTATGTGTTGTGAGTTTTGGTTGCATGTAGTTAGCTGATTTTTAGTGGCCACCATCCGCCTGAAGAGTCCCAGAAGGACGAAACGCGTCGTGGATTAAGGTAACAACTTTAAATTAGCTACAGTTGTCATCAGCAGGTGAAAAGTTTTGTCGCCCCAGCCCTTCAGGCTGGGCTTTATGTTCTCTATGCTTTCCCAACCTGTCAACCCTTCTCCAATCTAAACTAAACTAGCCATTTGGCCTTTTCCAAACTAATTGAACAACCAAGTCATTTGACACCTATCACTTTCCATCTTTCTTCACCTATGGGGTCGAGATGGGCGAGCCTACTCTACACCCTCTGGTGGGTCCGTGTTTCCTTGTTCATAACAAGTGTGACTCCTTGTCCTGCTGGGGGGGCCTAGCAGGTGATGAACCTGTTAGACCCTACTCGTCTTTTCCTTCAACCTCTTCACCTGCAGCCAAGAGCTAGTATAGCACGTGTGCCTGTGCTATAGCCAAGAGCTTGCAATTTGTAGTATTGTTTCCTTTCGTTTTCGAATTTCAGTCGCAATTAGTAGGGCAGCCTCTCTCGTTGCCACGGGTCTTGGTTCAAATCCAGGGTAAGACATGGTTCTTTTGTCGCCCAAGCACCAGAGTCTAGGAGGGAAGCCCCCTCACTGGTTGTGCTGTGTTGTGACTTTCCACCCTTCCTATCTCTAACCTTTTCTCTTTGTATGAATGAAGAGGCACCCTTGCCCAGCAACAGCAGGAGGGGCAGCTTTTCTCTTGTTGCCAAGGGTCCTGGTTCGAATCCAGGGTAAGTCATGGATTTCTTGTCTCCCGAGCACCAGAGTTGGGAGGGAAGCCCCCTTACTGTCTGTGCTGACTGTGTGCCCCAGTATGAATGGTGTGTGAAGTAACCTTGCTGATGATGACAACATGCTTGCAGAATTTACTTCTTGCGTGGCCCTACCACAGGTTTGGTTTATGTGTTGTGAGTTTTGGTTGCATGTAGTTAGCTGATTTTTAGTGGCCACCATCCGCCTGAAGAGTCCCAGAAGGACGAAACGCGTCGTGGATTAAGGTAACAACTTTAAATTAGCTACAGTTGTCATCAGCAGGTGAAAAGTTTTGTCGCCCCAGCCCTTCAGGCTGGGCTTTAGTTCTCTTATGCTTTCCCAACCTGTCAACCCTTCTCCAATCTAAACTAAACTAGCCATTTGGCCTTTTCCAAACTAATTGAACAACCAAGTCATTTGACACCTATCACTTTCCATCTTTCTTCACCTATGGGGTCGAGATGGGCGAGCCTACTCTACACCCTCTGGTGGGTCCGTGTTTCCTTGTTCATAACAAGTGTGACTCCTTGTCCTGCTGGGGGGGCCTAGCAGGTGATGAACCTGTTAGACCCTACTCGTCTTTTCCTTCAACCTCTTCATCTGCAGCCAAGAGCTAATATAGCACGTGTGCCTGTGCTATAGCCAAGAGCTTGCAATTTGTAGTATTGTTTCCGTTCGTTTTCGAATTTCAGTCGCAATTAGTAGGGCAGCCTCTCTCGTTGCCACGGGTCTTGGGTTCAAATCCAGGGTAAGACATGGTTCTTTTGTCGCCCAAGCACCAGAGTCTAGGAGGAAGCCCCTCACTGGTTGTGCTGTGTTGTGACTTTCCACCCTTCCTATCTCTAACCTTTTCTCTTTGTATGAATGAAGAGGCACCCTTGCCCAGAAACAGCAGGAGGGGCAGCTTTTCTCTTGTTGCCAAGGGTCCTGGTTCGAATCCAGGGTAAGTCATGGATTTCTTGTCTCCCGAGCACCAGAGTTGGGAGGGAAGCCCCCTTACTGTCTGTGCTGACTGTGTGCCCCAGTATGAATGGTGTGTGAAGTAACCTTGCTGATGATGACAACATGCTTGCAGAATTTACTTCTTGCGTGGCCCTACCACAGGTTTGGTTATGTGTTGTGAGTTTTGGTTGCATGTAGTTAGCTGATTTTTAGTGGCCACCATCCGCCTGAAGAGTCCCAGAAGGACGAAACGCGTCGTGGATTAAGGTAACAACTTTAAATTAGTACAGTTGTCATCAGCAGGTGAAAAGTTTTGTCGCCCCAGCCCTTCAGGCTGGGCTTTATGTTCTCTATGCTTTCCCAACCTGTCAACCCTTCTCCAATCTAAACTAACTAACTAACTAGCAATTTTTTGTTTTTTTATCCTTTGTAACCCATTGCACAACAAACATAAAGACTAGGTATCTATCTATATCTACATATCTATATATCTATCTTCAGAGTTGACATTTAAAACAAATACTGTCCAAAAACAAACCTCTGTGTGCTCTTACATTAACACTTGCAGCAAAATCCATTATAATTCAAATGTTGAAATGTATAGGCTTAAGAAATATTTACCGGTAACTGAAAATGTGTAGCATTTAATTTAACGACAATGGAATTTTTCTTTCTTTTTATCAAAATCGTGTTTTGAATGCCAGAGGATTCACACAGTGGTGACCTAGGTGTAGGTACCGAATCTCCAAGAGCAATGTTTAAAAAAATTCTGCTTGGAGATTGGTAGGGCTTGCAATATTTTCTCATTATTCATAGTGGTTGTGTTCCATTGTTGTGTAAGCATTTCAAAAGATGTTTTGGCATTTCATCAATTGAGGGGCCGCATGCATGAACTAGCAAATGGCAGTTAGGGCTTAGCTATTTTATTCCTACGTACAGTGCCCGCGGTTCCCGTCACATTACTTGACGTAAATGTGGAAGAAGTATCAAAATACTATCACAGATAGCGCCACACTGAACGAATATGTATTATTACCATGCACTCATGCAGTTGTTTACGAGTGGCTTGTAGCTTTAGCGGCCGATGCTGCCGTCGCTGCAACTGCTCGTATCTCAGATTGAGGTTTTGTGACTTAGGAGGTTTACGCTCGTGGCCCTTCAATTAGTATTATTATTTATTTGCCCGTGTTATGAAATAAAAGTAAATAGGCCTACATATACAAAATATTACCTATACAGGTGTAGTTAGACCATGTTTAATTGGGCTATGCAAGCAAAGTTTTGGATGACCGTGCCACCGTAGTACCGGCACTAATTGCTACGAAACAATGTCAGTAGGTTGTGACTGAATGACTCACTTGTAAACCACATAGCCTAGTTCTTTGGGCTTGTACTTAAGGTGGCGTTACGAGCATGAAAAAGTGGCAATGTAAACTATGTAAACTTTGTTCCATCTCAAAGAATTGTGCATTAATGTTAAGTTGTTACAATTTTTAAACATTCTTTCCTCACACCAACACTAAATCAATTGATTTTTTCAGGTATAATGGGGATGGAAGGGACTCCATATGAATCTGGTGTATTCAAATTGGAAATGGAGATTCCAGAAAAGTAAGTCAATCAATATGACTATCTTCATTATAGTAGTCCTACGAACTACAAAATAGTCCTGCTAGCAGCTAGGCGTCTATTTATCGTAAAACTAGATCAGTCTCATCAGTCTTTGGTTGTGGTATTTGAGTAACAATACCTGTGACACAGTACACAGAAAATCTTTTAAATGCAATTAGAATTTTAAGGGGATTATATTACAATAAGCCTAAAGTTCACTTGTAGTGTCTTTTCCTTTCGTTTTGTGATCCCAGTCACAAGTAGTAGGGCAGCCTCTCTCGTTGCCACGAGTCTTGGTTCAAATCCAGGCTAAGACATGGCTGTTTTGTCGCCCAAGCACCCGAGTCTAGGAGGGAAGCCCCCTCACTGGTTGTGCTGTTATGTGAATTTCCACCCTTCCTATCTCTAACCCTTTCTCTAAGTATGAATGAAGAGGCACCCTGGCAGAGCATCAACAGAATGGGCAGCTTTTCTCTTGTTGCCAAGGGTTCTGGTTCGAATCCAGGGTGAGTAATGGATGTTTTGTCTCCCAAGCACTAGAGTTGGGAGGGAAGCCCCCTTACTGGTTGTGCTGACGGTGTGGCTCAGTATGAATGGTGTTTGAATTGAAGTAACTTTGCTGAGATGACAACATGCGTGCAGAATTTGCTTCTTGCGTGGCCCTACCACAGGTTTGGTTATGTGTTGTGAGTTTTGTTTGCATGTAGTTAGCTGACTTTTAGTGGCCACCATCTGCCTGACGAGTCCCAGAAGGACGAAACACGTCGTGGATTAAGGCAACAACTTTAAATTAGCTGCAGTAGTCATCAGCAGGTGAAAAGTTTTGTCGCCCCCAGCCCTTCAGGCTGGACTTTATGTTCTCTTTGCTTTCCCAACCTGTCAACCCTTCTCCAATCTAAAGTTTAAAATTAAAATATAACTAGGAAAACGCTTAAGTCCCGCCGCGTTGATGGATGAGCGTAATTGGTGCATTGAGGGAAATATAGATTTTTTTACAAAGAACATACATTTTCAAACAATGCAAAAATCATATTTATCAAACAAAACAAAAATTATAAAATCCGTCTTAGTGATGTTTTGATGTATTGTTTTTTAATCTTAAACACCTTTCACTTTTAAAAGAAAATGAAAATTATAAAAGCCTTAAGGGCCATTCACAACCAACTTAGTAGCTAACTTAGCCTCTTACTTAAAGGTTTGTCTTATGGAAAACAACATGTCTGTTCATGACCAAAACTTAGCCTTTAACTTACACTTATCAGCAACCGAAAGTTTGCAAACTCCAAACTTTTACTTAGCAGCTAACTTAACATTAAGCTTTTAACCAATCAGAGAGAGACTCGAGCCGAGAATTTCCGGTCATATCCGATTGAAAACGTAAACAAATGGCAAAAATGGATCCCAAGGAACATCAGCTATTGTGCGATAAAAAGCTATTGAACGAATTCATGAAAAGGCCACTACTATATGCAAAATCTTCGTCTTTATACAAAGATAAGAATATAAAAGAAAACATGTGGCTATCGATTGGGGCAGAAATGTCAACTGAATTATTAACGTTTATTGCGGCACTAGGCCTAGCCCCCAGCTAGGGCTAGGCCATGTGAAGTTATGTAGGGCTTACGTCACGTTGTCTTAAATAAATACATTTATTATTTTTACCATCAATTATTGTTTAATAAACTGTACAGTGTATAGTCAATCAATTCTTTAATGCTCCCTAAGTAGGGCTAGCCTAGGCCTACTTACTGATTGCTGAATGTTATTGTATGTCAAGCATTGGCGCGATAAAAGTAAACAATGCAAATCTGTGTTGTGATTGGTTTAAAAACATCTATCATGCACAGCCACCTAAAGTTAGAGGCTACGGTAGCTGTAAAACACTGTCCTCGTGGCAGAGCCACGAGCAACATCTAGGAGGCAGTGGCTGTTAAGTTAGCGGCCTAAATATCTATCATGAACAGCCACCTAAAGTTAGAGGCTAAGTTAGCTGTTAAGTTAGAGGCCTAAGTTGTTATGAATGAGACTTAAGCATTATCTCGGCTTCATAGCAAAATCGTAAAATTGCAATTATTAATTAAGAGAAATAATTGTTCGATTGTTCTTAAATTTCACAGGAATATATTAATTCATAAAATTAAGGGTCTGTAAAAAAATCATTACAATTGGAGAAAGCATATAGGTAGGGGTTATAAGTCGAAGAATTTTTTTAAAAATTGAAAAAAAAGTAAAATTGCGATTTTCATGAGAAATAATTTTTTGATCGATATTTTGAATCGTTCAGTTCTAAGTTCAGAGATTTCGAAGACCTCCTTAAAATTTTATTGCAATTGGATTATTGGTTTAGCCGGAATCGTGTTAACAAACACACAAAAATACAAACAGAAACAAAAAGAAAAACAAAAAAAATTGTAAAATTGCTATTTTCATGAGAAATAATCTTTCGATTGCGCCCACAAACGTGGCAGTTCTAAACCCAAAGATTTCAAAGCCCTCCAGAAAATTTTATTGAAATTGGAGTATCGGTTTATCTGGAATCGTGTTAACAAACACACAAAAATACAAACAGAAAAAAACAAGAAAATCGGAAAAAAAATCGTAAAATTGCGATTTTTATGAGAAATAATTTTTCGATCGATTTTTTGAACCGTGCAGTTCTAAGTTCAGAGATTTCAAAGACCTCCACAAAATTTCATCGCAATTGGAGTATCGGTTTAGCTGGAATCGTGTGGACAAACACACAAAAATACAAAAAGAAAAAAAACATTCAAGATTTTTTTCTCCAGTGTAGTAGAATGGAATCTTCGCTTTGCTCGCTACGCTCATCCAAATACATCACACAAACAATAACTCCGTCATACAATAAAAACACCTTAATCTAAACTACCAGAAAAGTTCGTAATTTTCAAGAGTAATCTACCTCCTTTAGATGCGAGGGTAGTCATTCGTCATTCTTTGGGTAACAGTTTATTTTTAAAGTAACTACCTATAGAGTCAGTAGACATTAAGAGGATAATACGTCGTGAATCATAATCCACCATGTGCAATGCACGCATCTAACATTCTCATCTCATTGTATACCGGTAATGTTTTTTCCTAGGTATCCACATGAACCACCACGAGTTCGTTTTGTCACCCGTGTTTATCATCCGAACGTAGACGATGCAGGTCGAATATGTCTGGACTTGCTTAAGCTACCTCCAAACGGCTCCTGGCGGCCTGTCAATACTCTTGAAGGGTTACTCATTGCTATCCAACAGCTTCTCACTCATCCTAACCCAGATGATCCCCTCATGGTGGATATTGTGAGTATGGTACAATAGCAATTTATTACTCATCTACATTGTAACTAAGAATTCAGAGGAAGGTCGAGTATGTACAACATTTCTAGTTACAGTAAATTCGTGATGAAAATTAAGGTATACATGTGTTTTTTTTTTAAATTGTTCAATATCACTCAATTGTTGAATGGTTAGAACTAGGACATTGTACAAGGAAACAGCGTGGCAGAAGAAACCTGTCTTGTACTGTTCTGTCTTAGCAAAAGGAAGGCACAGGGCAGCATCTTCCTGAGCTGACTTGTATCCTAGTTGCACTCATGTTAATAGATGGAGATCCACAATGTTCAACAACTTTTTTTGAATGAGCGAAGCAAAAACTTCAATTTCACTGACCTCCAAAAAAATTAGCTTGGGTGTTTTTTTCCTTTTTTTCCTGTTTGTTTGCTCTCTATCCATCGGGCAAACGGCATATGCGATCTTGATAAAAATTGGAGGGGACCTTCGAAATCTCTGAACTTAGACCTGCCATGTTTTTTGGTACAATCAAAGAAATATTTCTCATGAATATCATACTTTTACGATTTTATTTTTATTTTTAGTGAGATATTTTTGTGATATTTGGACCGATTCTGACCAAACGGGTGGGGCTACAACGTTCATATTTTACATGTACATTTAGGGTTATGGTGATGTAGTAGCCTACCTTTTGAAAGAAAAAGTTAAAAAGTTTGCCAGAATCCATAGAAATAAAGGTTTTAAGTTTAAGTTTTTTGAGGTATATACAGTAATAACAATTACGTAACAAGTAACAATAGAAATACAACAATCACCTACAATGCGTTCAAAAACCACTTGCAAATGTAAAGAGATCCCACGCAAACTAAAAACTCAAAAAAAAAAAAAAAAGCTCATCCATCAACGCGGCTAAAAAAAGCGTTCGCGAAGCGGCCTAGTTATATATGTAGTATAGCCTAGGTCTACCTAGAGAGGCCTACCGTGCATGTAGTCTGCATCTCAAGGTCTACCTGTTGTGTGCCTCTCTGTGACTTAGACTTCATTTATTCTAGTAAGTACATAGCACATTGTCCCTATCACTTATTTAAATTTTAGTGTTTGTGGTTGGGGAAAGGCGAGAGGAGTCCAACAGTTACCTTAAAGGATGTAGGTAGCTGCTTGAGACGAGGTACCCATATATTTATTAACAATTTAAAATTAAATTAAATTAAATTTTAGTAAACTAGAAAAACTCCAAAGTCGTTGTTAGACGAGTGAGTGAGTTATGTGTTGAGTACCCGGAAACATTCCCTTTCATCCCCCTACCTAAGGCTGGATCTAGACAGCTTGGGTCTTTCCTCCCTAGCCTATCATAGGCTAGAGTGGCACATTATGGCCTTACAGTTGACGCCTCCTTATACCTATACATACCAACTAAACTCGAAACACTTATTTATCCAGATCCTGCCTTTATATCAATCAACTTAAATGCAAATGTTCCCGGGTACTCAACACATGACTTGCTCACTAGTCTAACAACGTCTTTGGTGTTTTCCTAGTCTAGCTGGCTAAGGTGCCTTTATAGTACCTGGATTGTTGGAGACCCGAGTTCTATCAGTGGTCAGGAAAGATTTTTTTTTTGGATTGTATTTAAAAAATTATAGAACTTGTTTTGAAATGCATACAATACTACAGGTAAACATAGCCAGTACAAAATACATGTGAAGATTGCAAGGTTTACTCAATCTCCCAGCAGAATTTGGGGGAACCTTGTGACCTTGTGTAAGACTCGGTTGCTACGCTCCTTCCTTTAATAAGATATTTCTTCTGTTTGAAGGCAGAGGAATATCGTTCCAACCGATCAAAATTTGACAACACTGCTCGCAATTGGACAAGAAAATATGCCTTCCAGACATTTGAAAAAGAAGAAAAGCATATGACGGAACATGCTATGGTACAGTAGACTTCTCTTTATAACATATCATCATACTTATCTACTGTGTATATTTTACCATTAAGGGCTCAAAAAATACCATGCCCGGCCCGGGGCATGTAAAAAAAGAGGTCGGGCACATAAATTATTTTCCCACATGCCCATCCGGGCATGTGGGAAAATCTCTTACTATTGCCCGTGCTTGGCTCTCGTCGCAAGATAAGCCTGGGAAAAATTATAAGTCCAGTAACAGGTCCCTGAGTTGGATCGAGTGCGCACCTTGTTTGCGCATGATATTGCTCTCTCTCTCTCTCTCTCTCTCTCTTTCTCGCACTCGTAGGCGGGCGGACGTAAGGCTGATACAAACGCGCGAGCGCGGCTGGTAAAAACATATCCACAGCAAGAGCGCGGATGGAAGAAAATGTTTCTCAAGGGTAGAGGTACACTTTTAAATCGATTTTTGTGGGCTACGTAATCGGCGGGGATGACGTATTAGATAGGATCGTTTTAGATTTCAATTGCGTCGGAGCCTACAGGGTTGGCTTGGTCGGTTTTATTTTCTGTCCCCCACAGAAAATCAGTTATATAACTGAGTGGGTAGACTCTAAATACAATTTATTTATAGATAGGAAGTTTTATAAAAAAAAAAAAAAAAAAACAGTAAAATTTCAGACATGTTCGGCAGGGAAACGCCTATGAAGGGATGAAATGAAGGGAACATTTTAGAAGGATTTCACTTATATATGGCCTGATCTGATAGGATAGCCTATTTTACAATATAATAATTTTTTTTTAAATGGCATGTAAGTAACTGTTTTCTGTCTGGGCATGTAAAATTATCTCCAACATGCCCAGCCGGGAATCTGTTTTATATTTATTAATACATATATATTATATTTTACAATCAAAGATTAGAGAAGGGTCACCTGCTGATGACAACTGCAGCTAATTTAAAGTTGTTACCTTAATCCACGACGCGTTTCGTCCTTCTGGGACTCGTCAGGCAGATGGTGGCCACTAAAAATCAGCGAACTACATGCAAACAAAACTCACAACACATAACCAAACCTGTGGTAGGGCCACGCAAGAAGTAAATTCTGCATGCATGTTGTCATCATCAGCAAGGTTACTTCACACACCATTCATACTGAGCCACACCGTCAGCACAACCAGTAAGGGGGCTTCCCTCCCAACTCTAGTGCTCGGGCGACAAAACATCCATGACTCACCCTGGATTCGAACCAGGACCCTTCTTGGCAACAAGAGAAAAGCTGCCCCTTCTGTTGTTGCTCGGCCAGGGTGCCTCTTCATTCATACTTAGAGAAAGGGTTAGAGATAGGAAGGGTGGAAAGTCACAACACAGCACAACCAGTGAGGGGGCTTCCCTTCTAGACTCTGGTGCTTGGGCGACAAAACAACCATGTCTTAACCTGGATTTGAACCAAGACCCGTGGCAACGAGAGAGGCTGCCCTATTAATTGTGACGGATCAGAAAACGAAAGAAACGTTTTATTTATTATTATTTTTATTTTATAACTGATTGGATGAGCAAAGCGAAGACTTCAATTTCACTGACCCCCTCAAAAAAATTTGCTCGGGTGTTTTTTGGTTTGTTTTTCTGTCTGTTTGTTCGCTCTCTACCGGGCAAACGGCATATGCGATCTTGATGAAAATTGGAGGGGACCTTCCAAATCTCTGAACTTAGAGGTGTATTGTTTTTGGGTACAATCGAAGAAAGATTTCTCATGAATATCGTACTTTTACGATTTTTTCCGATTTTTGGTGCGATATTTTCCTGCCATTTGGGCCGATTCTGACCAAACGGGTGGGGCTACAATGTTCATTGGATGAGCGAAGCAAAGACTTCAATTTCACTGACCCTAAAAAAATTTAGCTTGGGTGTTTTTTTGTTTTTTTTTCTGTCTGTTCGTTAACTTTCTACCAGGCAAACGGCATATCCGATCTTGATGAAAATTGGAGGGGACCTTCAAAATCTCTAAACTTAGAAGTCCAAATCAGAAGTTAAAAATCTTCTGACTTTGACGGGAATCGAACCCTGAACCTTCTGCATTGGAAGCAGATACGCTAACAACAAGACCAACGAGCCACACAACAAGACCAACGAGCTGCATATTTCACCCTTATTTAGAATACAACTTCACCTTAGAACTCGTTTTAGGCCATTAAAATTAACAGACCCCCCAAAAAAATTTAGCCTTCGGCGAATTTGCCTCCGGCGGCTGGGGCTTCGCCCCAGACCCCAGCTATCCCACGCAACCTACCTTTTGGAAATTGCACACCTGATATTGGAGTCAAAAGCCGCCACTGAAAAGTTGAAAAAGTTAGCCAGAATCCATAGAAATAAAGCTTTTTATATAAGTTTTTTGATTTTTTGTGCGATATTTTCGTGCCATTTGGGCCAATTCTGACCAAACGGGTGGGGCTACAACGTTCATATTATACATGGACATTAAGGTTATGGTGATGTAGTACCTTTTGAAAGAAAAAGTTGATAAAGTTAGCCAGAATCCATAAAAATAAAGCTTTTAATATAAGTTTTTATGGTAAATAATAACAATTGACAAGTAACAATAGAAACTTGACAACAATCACCTACAATGCGTAGGCAGCAAAACAAAGCACTTGCAAAGAAAAGATATCCCACGCAAACTAAAAACTTAAAAAAGCTCATCCATCAACGCGATTAAAAAAAGCGTTTGCGAAGCTTCCTAGTATTATACATGGACATTAAGGTTATGGCAGGGTTGCCACTTTCAAGGATTTTATCCTTTTCAAGGATTTTTAAGGTGTCTCAAGGATTCCAGGAATTTTGGTAAAATCTCAGGATTTCCTACCCTAGTTAAAAATAAATGAAATTAATACATTATTTATGATACAGCCTAAAAACTAAAAAGCAAACATCAGTGGGTAATAAAAACATCAGTAGCACCGGGTGACAGTAATAATAAACCCAGTGAGTAGCCTATAGAAATGGTGGCAAAAACTAAAACGTTGATACAAATTCTAAGAAAATTCCGATTCTAAGGCCTATGCACACGTGTAATGTAATGTTAGTTAAATTCTCAAAAATCCATCTGGCATAACGTATTATTGTATGGAATCCTGGAAAATGTTGATAATTCCTTCAAGTAATAATACGCAAAATACTAAATAGCTATTTTCAAGATTTCTCAGGATTTTTAAAGTATCTCTCAAGGATAAAAATAATTACTTGGTGGCAAACCCTGGGTTATGGTGATGTAGTACCTTTTGATAGAAAAAGTTAAAAAAAGTTAGCCAGAATCCATAGAAATAAAGCTTTTAATAGGGTATAAGTTTTTTACGGTAAATAATAACAATTGACAAGTAACAATAGAAACTTGACAAAAATCACCTACAATGCTTAGGCACTAGGCAGCAAAGCAAAGCACTTGCAAAAGTAAAGATATCCCACGCAAACTAAAAACTGAAAAAAGCTCATCCATCAAGGCGACTTAAAAAAGCGTTTGCGAAGCTTCCTAGTAAAATCCATTCTTATATACCCCCCAATCAACAGCTAGGACTAGGAGAGACCTGCTTTATATTTATTTTATTTTTGTGTAGGGCCTACTAACTCAAGTTAAATTGTTTACTGTTTGGTAGTTATGAATTCTAGTTCTAGGACTTCCTAATATTGTCTTAATAATTGTGAATTCTGCAGGATGTCGAACGTGGGAACGATGGAAAGACCAAAAAACTTGGCCTCAAGAGAAAAGATGTTTAGCAAGAGAGTGCAGATTGTGAAACTACAACTAGCTCCAAGTGCTCAAAAACAAAGTCAAGTTAATTACCCATATTAGTGGACTTGTATGAATCAATTGTTAACCTCAAATACTTATATTTACAATGGTGGTGATGCGAGGAAGCGGGTTTGAAACAACGATGAGACCTGTGGCCTGTAGTAATAGTAAAACCAAGGTAGACGATTCCTGTTTCACCAAACACACATTTTGATAGTTTCAATTTCAATGTTGCTTCTGCTAGTGCGTTGAACACTCCTTAATCTTACGAGCCACTCATCCCAGTCCTTGCCGGGGACCAACGAGTCATCTAGAAAGCACATTGCGATTGTGTTACGCAATGAACCTAACGCCTTGTTCATTTTACGCTGGAACTCAGCTGGGTCATTGGTCAATCCAAAAATTAGACGCTCAAAACTTCCCAGTTTCGTCTGGGATGACAAACGAAGTCTTCTCCTTTGACTCTTTGCTGAAAGGAATCTGTGAATAACCGTGAGCGAGGTCAAGAACTGAAAATACCTTTGCCCTTGAGAGTTGTTCTAAGTGCTCGTCAATATTGGGCAGAGGCCAACGGTCCTTCACGGTCGTCTGTGAAATCGTTGAGGGTTGGGCGCGAAAACAGTTCACATTCTAAAGAAACATGGCTGACAGAGAACACAGCCTGATAAGTAAAAAATAAAAATATTATGCTAATAAAATGTTGAACTTGAAAGTACTATACTACTATTATATAGAGCTTATTAAGTTATTATGCATGTGTGTACTATGTTGTTTATAAGTTCGTCTGCTGCATTCCATATGTATATATATTTTTATAATGCCATGGTCAAAAACATGGTGATTTATGATTAATAAATGAATGTTTCTTCATAATATTGTTTATATTGTATTAGATTAGAATAAAGCAAAAAACTTAGAATGTTAGTAACCTATTTTATTTTATCCATTGTCTGGAAAAAAGGGCTACCCCTCATCTACAATAGCTACGTACGTTACCGACCAAACTAAAAAGTTGCAGGAACACAGGCTTGGTGCCTGGTGGCAACACTAGCTAGGGGTGTGTGGGTAGCCGAATATTGGGTCGGGTCACCGATGATCGTAAATATGTACCCCATTTCCAGGTAACAAAAATATATTTTAAAGAGATTGTGGAGACACTGGTCCAGGATATAAGCTACAGACATTGTTTGTGGAGGTGCCGGTCCACTCAATTTTTTATTTGTATATAAATTTCCATTCAGTGAAGATCCAGACATGGAAAATTGTAATGTAAGATTCTTCACAAGAAAAATGCATTACGTATCTGTTTTAACGTGCAGTATTTTAAGTTAAGTTTATAAACTACCCTTTTACTCTAGGCATAGCAAAGTGCAGTGCAATTTTAATGCAAGAAACTTGAGCTATAAATAGGGTTACCAATTTAACAGGAATGGAAAAGATGGGGGGGGGGGGGGAGGGGCGTGACGCTACATTTATTTTACTACAACCATCCATTTCACTCAACTCAAGAACTTTGGATTTAAAAAAAAACTGGTAAATATGGTTAACAGTGCACTTTTGATTGGTCAGGATGGTCACCTCTGTCTTGGCCAAATTGTGATTTATAAGATTTCTCTTGAAACCACTCTTCACACAGAAAACACAAAACTAACTTTTTCTTTTTAAGCGGAGAAATTGCCTTCAATTTCTTTATTCAAAACGCAAACAATGAACAGCAAGCACAAACTTAAAGTACACAGTTTACCGCTCAAATTGTACGTGCCGACTGGCAACTGACAAGACAAAACCAAATGAGATAATATGAAAGTCGGGAACTCCCCCACGGTGAGTGCTTACGCCGTACGGGTGGCGTTTAGATCAGAGAGAGCAGCTCATGGCACCAGTATGGCAGATAACGAAAACCAATTAGTACATAATATTACAAGTAATTCTAGCCTCTCTGATCTCACGCCACCCGTACGGCGTAAGCACTCACCGTGGGGGAGTTCCCGACTTCATATTATCTCATTTGGTTTTGTCTTGTCAGTTGCCAGTCGGCACGTACAATTTGAGCGGTAAACTGTGTACTTTAAGTTTGTGCTTGCTGTTCATTGTTTGCTTTTTGAATAAAGAAATTGAAGGCAATTTCTCCGCTGCAGGTGCGGGTGGTGTGAATGTGTCGCTCCGTATTTTTATTCTGTTTATAGTGGTTAGAGTGATAATAGCAAGTAGCAAAGTGATACCGTGTGCCGAGTATGTCTTAAGATCGAAGTTGTTTTACGGATCTCCGGTTGAAGACTTGCTCGTGTCGAGTAATTGCGATTTGTTGGCGTCTACTCTGTGCTGCAATACTCTACTAGAAAATACCCAGCGATCTTTCACATCACTCCCCCTGCCGCGATATTTGGGTCGGCCCAAACCTCGGACTTGGAGGCGCCAACGTCTGGCAAAAAATGCGTGGGGTTAGTGTGAGGGGGCCGTCTTCAGTGCTAGGTTCGGTCATGATGCTGCTGGCTTTAGAAGGGGACGTTCACGTCAACCCGGGGCCGCGGTGTCAAAGTGCGTCTAGCAACCCCTCTCACTCCACTCCTCGAGGGGGCGGGCCGCCTAGCCTACCACCAGGCCTCGCGGAGCGCAGAGACCACCCGGAGCGCCCCTGCTGTCAAGTGTGCCTTCACCCCGGCCGGAGAAATCAGCTGACCACCACGTGCGCGCAGTGCAACCTGTCATCCCACAACACGTGCGCCAAGATATCGCAGGCCAAGCACAGACGATTCGTAAGAGGGCTTGAACTCTGGTCATGCTGGAAGTGTTCACTGCCTTCATTCAACGATTCGTTTTTCGATGATTCCCAGCACGTCATGGATATGTCAACCTCATCTCTTGGGAACATTAATCAAAAGAACGAGAACATTACAATACTATCTTTTAATGCTCGTAGTCTTAAATGCCTAAAGCGAAAGGGTGATTTAGACGCGTGGATTGAGCAGAAAAACGCTGCAATCGTGTGTGTATGCGAAACTTGGCTAGATCCTACCATCAACAGCAGTGAGATTCTCCCTAGTAGCTACAGGGTGTTCCGAAAAGATCGATGCGGTACTCGCGGTGGTGGCACGCTGATAGCAATTAAACCGGAACTCTACCCAGTCAGGAGACCGGACTGGAGCGTCCAGAAGCTGAGGCAGTATGGGTGGAAATAACATCGGGGGCGACAAATGTCTAGTTGTTCTGCATACCGGGCCCCTAATGCAAGTGATTCGGTGAACGGGGATTTACTGGCCTCTCTTGAATCCGCTCAGGACGTCCAAACTGCAGCCAAAGCCACTATTATCTGTGGAGACTTTAATATTCAAGTGGATTGGCAGCACTACCCCATCCCTCTTAATTCAATCTCAAATCACTATGTCACTGCATTTCTTAACCTATTTTTTACAGCAGTTGGTTCCCGAAGCGACTCGAGTAACACCCCAAACAGCTCATTGCTGGACTTGTTCCTGTGCAACGACCCATCAATAAAAGTCGATAACAGTAATTCGGGTATAAGTGACCACCTAGCGATCAGCGCCACCCTCCAAATAACAATGCCGAAAATTAAGAAACTAAACGTCGAGGTGCTGAACTACAAACATGCAGACTGGGAACTTCTAAATACATTATTTAAAGACCACATGCCAACCCTCTCTTGGGGTGCGTCAATAGATGAAGCCTGGAACACATGGGTGGAGTGTTTCTGGTGGTGCGTTCACAAGGCTATCCCAACTACAAAAATAAAAGGTCAACGTCGCCCACCCTGGATGACTGACACTATTTTAAAACAAATACGCCTTCGCGATCACTTGTACAGAAAATGGAAATCGTCCCCGAGTGACGCAAACTGGGAACATTACAGATTAAATAGAAACAAAACCAAGGACACTGTAAGAAATGCTCACTCAAATTATATATGGCGGTTAGGTAGTGAAAAGAACTCGAAAGGGCTGTGGAAATACGTTCACTCGAAAAAAGGCAGCGCTGCCCCTTTTTTCTTCAATATTAATGGGGTTAAGGTAACCGATGCTACTGACATTGCAACTGCGTTCAGTAAAAAGTTCAAGAGCAACTTTTCTCCTCCTGCAACTAAAGTAGATCTGGGCTCCACCATTCCCCCAAGCAACAAAAAACCAGGCATCCCCTTATCAAATATATATGTATCGAATGAGGAAGTTCTCCGGGTACTCCAGCGTCTACGGGACGGATCGGCAAGTGGTCCCGACAAGATTCCTTGCCGCATTCTCCGGATGTGCGCCAAGTCAATTGCTCCCTCATTAGCTTGCATATATAACACATCTCTCGCTACCGGAACTGTACCACAACAATGGAAATCAGCCAACGTCGTACCGACCTTCAAGTCAGGTGAGAGGGAAGACATTAATAACTATAGACCGATCTCCCTTACATCAGTGGTCTGCAAATCGTTAGAAAGAATAGTAGCTTATCACCTTGTTCGCCATTTTGAACTGTCAAAATATATTAACAGCATTGGGGAGTCCCGCGTAACACATGCTTCTCTCCAGAGATCGCGCTCCGACTCGTATCAGTCACGTGGTCTCGATGGCTGTGACTGACTCGCCCGCCAGCCCGAGCGAGAGAGCAAGAGCTGTGTGAGTGTGTGAGCCGCGATCTCCGAGCTATCTAACTACATAGCGGTAGGTCAGGGTCATTTAAACATTAAATATCGAAACTGCAAGAAATTCACTTTGTCTTGACCCTCTTTTGACAGTCGGGGCGGCCATACGCGGTGAGCTACATTCCAGTGCTGAATGTCATTGCCTGTTTAAAATTGAATAATTGTAATCAATCCCACACTTTGACAATACGATGTTTGTGTATGAAATAGGTTATTTGACACTCACAAAGTAAACTGCTATACTAATTACAATAATTCCATCTAAGATCATTGTGGAGTGGCAGTAGCTTTCAGATGGTGAGATTGTGCAAAAGGCAGGCCATGAGTAGGCCTACGGTATTATAAGTTTGCAATTCGAGGACAATGTGAAATATTAATGTAATAGTCACTATTATTAATAGCATCTAGTCTGCAATTATTACCGATAAAAATAGTATATTCGCTTTCTTTACCTTTTACACTCAAATAATTATTCGAGAGGCCGTCGGTCCGATCCCAGCCACCGGCAATCCTCTAATAAAGTTTATTTGTGCGTTCTCAAGCGAGTATTTTTATCTCCCAATTCGCACACAACGTTTATTTCTGTTATATTTTTAAATTCAAACTTTGAAAACAGACAGTAAGTTCTCATCAAAATTATCTTCAAAAATGCATTCTACTATTTATTTCTAAAGGGGTTTAAAGCGAGCAATGAGGACACACAGCAATAGTTGGAAGAGAACTTATTTTTTTATGTGTTCGTGTTCGTCATTATTTACATCAAAGTCTAACTCGAAACCTTTCTCGTCCCCTTTGATACCTCCCGACGGTGACGACAATGACAACACGGACGGATGATGACACAGACGAAGACGCCCACGACGTGGGGGAACCCCTGCCCTCCCCATTTGCTTGTGGCTGAGTCTGACCAGCACAGGCCTGTCCACCCCTTGTCCCTCCGCGTCTCCCATTCCTCCCTTGGAAAGAAGTATACATAGAAATTGTTTTATCTTGGAGGCGCGGCCCAAAAACTACAAATTACTAAATACCGGTACCATAAAAAAAAAATAATTTCAATTTCAACAAAAAACTAATAATTTGGTGTATTTTAAAATTAAAATGCCATAAAAATAAACCGTAGTAAAATAAAATGTTCTTATCAATGAAAAGGGGTCTTTTAAAAACTTTTTTGCAGTTATCCCACAATGGCATTTTTGTACAGGTGTTTTCAATTTCAATCGATTTTCAAGCTAATCTGAGTAATTATTTCGCGGTATGTGATAATCTACAAAGGGATGTGAGTATGAGAATAATTTTTGAGCAGATAATGACTTTTTGTTCAAAAGTCAATACTGAAGTCTGATTGTAAGATCAATCTCACCCCCCCCACTTTGATATTTCGTCCAGGAGTCCGACAAACGTACTGGCCGTCTTGAAATGATTTGGAAGATCGACTTGAATTTTGCCAGAACAATTATTACAGTATGAAAAGAACAGATCAGTCATCAAATAGTTATACTAGGAAGCTTCAAAAACGCTTTTTCAGGCACGTTGTTGGATGAGCGTATGTTTTTTTAAACGAAAAAAGTGTTATATTGCGATTTTCATGAGAAATTATTTTTCGATTGCGCTCAAATTTTACACAAATATATATATAAATTCATAAAATTGAGGTTCTGTGAAAATATCATTATAATCGGATAAAGCATGTAGATGTTACAAGTCGGAGACAAATTTTTTGAAACGAAAAAAGCGTAAAATTGCGATTTTCATAAGACATTATTTTTCGATTGCGTTCAAATGTCACACCAATATATTAATTCATAAAATTAAGGTTCTGTGAAAAAATCATTACAATCGGATAAAGCATGTAGGTGTTATAAGTCGAAGAAATTTTTTTTAAAACGAAAAAAATCGTAAAATTGCGATTTTAATGAGAAATAATTTTTTGATTGCGCTCAAAAACGTGGCAGTTCTAAGTTCAGAGATTTCGAAGGCCTCCATAAAATTTCATCGCAATAAGAGTATCGGTCTAGCCGGAATCGTGCGGACAAATACAAAAAAATACAAAAAAAAACAATTCCGGGATTTTTTTCTTCAGTGTAGTGAAATGGAATCTTCGCTTAGCTCGCTACGCTCATCCAACGAGAACGAGACAGAGAGAAACAAAGAAATTCCAAAAAGGAATTTCAATTCATCCTGATTATACATACATAATTGTAGTAGAAATTTCCACTGTAGCTGGCCAAAGTAACAACCTTAGGCTAAAAAAAATAATATGAGCCGGACTCGTGCTGCGTTTTCGCTAACCACTTAAAGAAAGAATGTTTGGGAATTTTCATTAGCAACTTTTAGCAACAGTTTAATTATACCTCATATCGAGATATATAACAAAAAGTCGTTATCTCAATTTGTAACGCACATGCATATTCAATATCACTATTCTGCCACCAACAAAAAAAAAATACGTAACTGTAACTGTACACATTTTCATGAGTGCGTCTACAACAATCAATGCACATTTATACATTTTATATAAAATGACAATATGGGCTAAGCCGCCTAGATCTCTTTTTGTTGATGCAATACGAATAAATATTAGCGAATAGTATATCGATTACCATAAGTAATAAATTTTGACAATTTTAAGAAAATGTTTAGTTTTTCTTTTGTGAGTGGAATTTTTTTTTTTTTTTTTGGGGGGGGGTTGTTGTTAAATAGACTAGTATTTTGAAGAATTCACTATTAATCAATAAAAAGTAAATACAGCATATATTTTGCCAACTCAGAAACACGACAGAGCTGATCGGCGACGGTTGGAGACATATGCTCCCAGTCCAAGCCTCGTAACACGCGATCTAGCCAAGGCCACTTGGTTTCGTCACTTGGAAAGAAAAGCCCCTGGCCAGCGGCGTAATTACGGGGGCTGGATCGAGGGGAACAATTTTTTATATTATGAAGTATTTATTGACATATTATGTAGATATTGAGATATTTTCATATTGTTGCAATTGTTTCGTACTTCTATTATAAGGGTTTTGTCACCAAAAATTGTTAAAATACCCTCTATACACAGTACACATTAAGAATCGAACCATTTACCGGGTCTATGCCCATAAGCCAAGGTCCCTCCCCCCATTAAACACAATCATGTACTTTACCCAGCAAAGAGCATAATACCCATAAATTATTTTTGGATGACACACTGACCATACCTACATACCCCTTTCACTAGCCATGCTGACCATTGATCATTTTGAGGTTATTGTTCACCGCACAAACAAAACACACAAAAAAACAAGGGATAGTTACGCCACTGCCCCTGACAGGTAGACTAGCTGCAGATTAAATGATAAAACTATATAGACAACAGTTCTTTGGTATCTCTTGAACACCACAACCATGTTCCAATATTACTTCCTTTTTGTGGTGAATACCTGATTTTCAGCGGAAATTCACATGTACTGTAGGGGTCTCGCAAACGAGATTTACAGTCGTGTTGCATGTATGAGAGTAATTAATTTTGATAAGTCTGGTTTCTTTTTTTTAAAATACAAAAGGATAATTTAAATAAAGTATTCATTCATGTAATACTAATGATTTTTAAAATTATGCGTGCCCCTATAACAACACTATAACACTTTAACAAGAAATTATTTTTAAAGGAACTCAAAACGTATAAGGTTACGTTTGGGGTACTTCTAGGGTTCCCTGAAAAAACACAAAATAAAAGTTCCTGTAGTTATTTTTAAGGCATGGCGCAAACAAACACTAAAAGAACACAAACGAGAAAAATATATTCATTTGGTTATTATATTGATTTATTTATTTATTTATTTATTTATTTATTTATTTATTTATTTATTTATTTAATATCAATCCTATAACTTAAAAACAAATTTACAAAGGAGGACAAAATAAATAAATCTAATTTCATAAATGCAGACACAACAATGAACTACAGTCAACCCATTGTATTGTCGTCTTTGTTTTATTCCAGTTTAGATCTCTTTTGCTCGGATAGGTAGAATCGGGTAGAATTAAAGAACAGTATAATCCATTATGTTTTATTATATTCTATTTCCAATTGTGTACCTGGTTACAAACATATTTATACATTTCTTATTAAAATAAAATACATCTGTTCCTTCATAACTTATCACAATTAACCGACGAGCGCTCGACTCTGATTCGGGAGGTCCCGGGTTCGAATCCCGTCGAGACCAGCAATCCTGACTGAAGGTTTTTTCCGAGATTTTCCTCAGTCGTTAAGGCTATTCGACCGCGTTTTTCTATTTTCCAAAATATGCTACCAAGTCAAAACATAGTTAATGGCTTTCAAACCTGGCTATTTTAGAAAATCAAAAATATTGTTTTCAAATTTTTCTGATCCGGTACACGGCCAATATCGCCACCTCAAAATAATTTCCAAACTTCAAATCGTCAAGGCACACCATTCAACGTAGGGTGTTGTGTTTTCGTGACATCAATTTTCAACTGTTTTTCTATGGACTGACTGAGAGAAAAAGATTTATTTTGACAATTGTCTTTCCTGCGAATTTTTTTGTTTGGAGGTACAAATCGGTAAAAAATACCGCCAAACGAAAAAATTCGCAGGAAAGACAATTTTTAGAATAATCTTTTTTCTCTCAGTTTAGTCCATAGAAAAACAGTTAAAATTAATGTCCAAAAACCACAACACCCTACTTGAATGGTGTGCCTTGGCGAATTGAAGTTGGGAATTATTTTGAGATGGCTATATTGGCCGTATACCGGATCAGAAAAATTCGAAAAAAATATTTTTGATTTTCTAAAATAGCCAGGTTTTAAAGTTATTCACTATATTTTGACTTGGTAGCATATTTTGGAAAATAGAAAAACGCGGTCGAATAGCCTTAAGGCGAATGCAAGGGATTGAGTCCTCTTAAACAGCCCTCGGACATCCCTTCACAATTTCCTATCCGCAAATACCTAGTTCACCTGAAGAGGGGCTAATTGCACCCTACATAACAGGTTTCCCACGATAAAAATTTAAAATTTATCACAATTAATTATTTACTTGAACACACACAGCAATGTTAGGGTTGAATATACGTTTTCCATGTCATTCCAACTTCTATTGTCGAACCACAGATGAGTGGTTCCCAACATCCGTATTTTACAAATTTGAAAACCGTTTCTGGCCGCTATCGTGTCTCCCTTTCTGTGCCGCGGTTCTCCTGCTAATTTCATATAGGGTACATACATTTTGAGGTTACCTTCCCTTTTAAAGCAGTGTTACCCAGACCAATTATAAAATCATTTCCGCAACAAGTAACAATTTATAGAAATAACAAGGAATCACAAGGTATCCGCACAACGGCACAAAGTATACGCTTTGATGGCCAGTACGGGCAAGTTCCACAAAATAAAGAGCTTCGTAAAGGGAACTTAGACACACTACCTCTCATATTAAAAAATAGGAAAATACAGCAAATTTCTAAACAGGTTTTTCATTTTTTAAAGTTTATGTCAAAGATACCATACAAATTCATAGAAATTTTCCAAAAAACAATAAGTTGAAATGGGTTCCTTCCTGCAATTCTCGGAAAGACGCAGAAGTCAAAACGGTAAAATGTAAAAAAGTATGGCTGTAGGGATGCAATACGTTTATGATATTTATGTTTACTTCTAAATTCGAGCAAGTTTCAATTGCGTTAGAAACACTAAAAGTAAAATTCATTTTTAATTATGTATAAGTTCCCATAAAAATAACTATAAATTTTCAAGATCCTGAGGTTACGTGCTCCTTTTAGCGTTTTCTAAGTAGCAATTCCCTTCCATGGAACAGTAATATTAAAAAAATTAAATTTAAAATCGAAAAGTGAGATGAAAGTCTGTCTGGGTTTTGTGAGTCGAATGGTATGCGTGCGTGACCTTCACCACACAGATTGTCCGTATTGCATGCGTCAATGACTCAACGCACATCCAACACACACACACACACACACACAGAGGCACACAATCACCCGAGCCGCGATTAGCGACAAACCAAGAGCGAGCCTCCTACTCCGAGACACGAGCTAACTTTGCGAAATGAAAGCAAGTGCCCCTGGAGCTAGACTACCCGCAACAATATTGACAATAACTGCTAAGATATTTGCGTCTAAACTATTCATCCGATTTTGATGAAATTTTAGGACGTTCTTTAATATAATATTATGTAGAGACCCAATTTTGTATTTTTGTGATAACTGCATTTTCATTTACATTTTACTCAATAACTCTTTTTTTTACGCACGGAAAAAAAAAACGAAAAGGTAGGACCCTAAACAAAATATTCTTTAATATGTTACAAAAGAATTCATGTAATTATCTTTTCCATTTAGATTTTATTCTTAAAGTGGCAGAAGTCTGCGACTCCCGAGGCCTCTTAATAGTAACCCAAAATGGGTTCATCCGCCCAAAGGTCCTGTGTTACGATGCTAACTCAAGCAATTGACATGTGGCAGTTCTCACTGGACAGTGGTAAGTGTAAACAGGGAGATGTTGTCACGTTGGACTTCAGTAAAGCGTTTGACCGAGTCCCACACAAGCGATTACTCTTGAAGTTAGCCAACTTGTATAACGTAAAGGGAAATCTCCTGTCATGGGTCTCGTCTTTCTTGCTCAACAGAAACCAAAGTGTAGTGTATGACGGCGTCTCTTCTCCATATGTTAATGTTAGCTCTGGTGTGCCTCAAGGCTCGGTACTTGGTCCGTTTTTATTTGTTATGTACATGCTAGATCTCCCACAATGTGTAGAATCTGACATATTACAATACGCAGATGACTGTACCTTGTTCAGGGGGATAACGAGCACTGAGGACGCTGCGATACTACAAAGTGATCTTGCTAACATTCAGCTGTGGTGTGAAGTGAATGAGATGAGCCTCAACCCTCTTAAGAGCTCTGTTATATCACTAACACGCTCAAAATCACCCTATGACAGTAAATATGTTATTCAAAAGAAAGAGTTAATTAGTTGCAAAAAAATCAAGCTCCTGGGTCTGACAGTCACAGCAGACTTGAAGTGGAATACGCACGTGGAAGCTGTCCGTGCAAAAGCTTCAAGAGTGCTTGGCTTCGTTTCCAGGAGCCTACAAGGATGTCGGCCAAGTGTAGCTCGTTCCATGTACCTGACGTTGGTAGGCCAATTTTCACATGGGCAGCTCCAGCGTGGCATCCAACAACAGGTAACAACTTGGCTAAGTTAGAATCTCTGCAGAATCGGGCTACAAAATTTATTCAGAAAGGTCGTTGTGATGGGGCAGAAGACAGGCTACACAAAAGTCGTATTGACAGCATTGGAAATCTACTTAAACAAATAGACGTAATACTTTTTCAAAAATCTTTAAGGGGGCTAGTTGACATCAATCCATTTCACCGCGTTCAACTGTCTTACAGATCTGTTTTCCGAAAACACTTTGTTTATGTAACTCCTCCCCATGCACGTACGGCAGCATACCAAATGGGATATTTTAATCGGGCTGTAAAGCTCTGGAACTCTCTGCCACCTCATTTCAAGTCAAACTGTAACACTATTCAATTTCATAAGTGGGTTAAAACAATTTTTAGTAAGCCTGAACCAATCAATGAATCTGCATGTAAATCAGAGTATTGTCCGCCTAAAAAAACCATCGAACTATGATAGTTTAATCTCGCCTTCTCTCTTAATTGGTCATTGCTTTACTTGTTGTGTCAACAGTTTGTTAGTACTTTTTTTGTTTTCACTGAAATGCTCTCCTTAATAACATCAAAGACAATAATTTTAACAATATTGTATCAACTTGCATCTATTAAATGTATTTCATCTTATTTTCTAGCACTCTCAGTGTTGTTTTAGTTGTACAATTTGGTAAATCATCATATTATAAAATAGACAATACGAGGAACACAATACAATATCACGTAAAAAAGAATGTATAATAATAAAATGATATCACAATAACATATACATGTAATTCAAATTATTATTAGTTAATTAATTAGTTGTAATACGTATTTGTGTTTTGTATAATATCTATCTATAATAATTATAGCTTATCAATGGACGGGTCCTGTATTGTGTTGATATCATCATGTATGGTATAGTTGTTATGCATGATGGTGATTACAGGATGTAGGACTGGTCTATAGATAGACTATAAAATAGAGTCGTGTTTTGTGGCAAAGATGTACAGTTATAATAGTTTATAATAGTTAGCGTGTCATGTAAATAGTCTAGAAACTAGAAAGTACTATTAAGAATTAATTGTAAATCTAGCTATACAATGGTGGTAGGGCACATTTGTGTAATGGGGCTCTGCCCTTTTCCCTTCCACCATCAAATTGTCATATATGTCTGTATTTGGCTATTTGAAAATAAAATAATAATAATAATAATAATAATAATTAATGATGCTTACGATCATATACAAATTTCATTAAAATGTAGTGAACATTAGTATTTTTTTTACAAATTCCGGACAAAGTGACGCCCGGAATGAGTCAATTCCTCCATCCGGACAAATGTGTAGAAATCCTGACTGCCCAGAGAAATTCCGGACAGTTGGCAACCCTAGCTATGTATCTATGAATTTTTGTGTAGTACTGTACTGTATATTACCCTAACTTTGTATCGATAATGAAAAGTGCACAATTTATTCCTTGCCCCTATTGCAGGAGACTAATTTTATCATTGAGACAACCTACCTATTGTTAATGTACCGTAACTAATTTATTTAAATATTGAGAAAGCAAAGTGGGCGTTTAAAAATTCAGAATTGTAATAAAATTTCATTCTAGTTTGGTTTAAGAATCATGTAATTCGGTTGAGTTTCAACATTATAAATAAAAATCTAATTGTATAGATTTTAAAATAACAGCTGTGAGCTTACGAGGCTTGTTTGGGGGAATCTTACAAACGCCATCAATATTGAACTTAATTTCAACCTCTTTGGAATTTGCAGGCGTTGTGATTGGTCGAGACCAGTTTCTTGGTTCCGTTTTGTTTGGCGGTAGCCATTGTGGGTGATATCAGTAGTCTGAAGTAAGGCGTATTGCCGAGTGGTTGTGTGGTCGGAGGACCCGTGCGAGTGGGAGCTTTTTGGAGTGAGGTTGTGTGCGTGGTTTTGGGTCCGTAGTAGTCGGCCAAGAACGGGTTGAAGATACGAATCCTGGGTTAAATACATGTAAAGTGTGAATTTCAAAAAAAAAAAAAAAAAAAAAAAGTGAAAAGTGTGATTGCTCTGTATCATTGGCTTTTGGTAGTAGCCTATATATTACCTAATATGAGAGACAATGTGATGAAAGATGATTATTTGTTAGTGTAGTGTATTTTATTATTAGTAGATGTACTGTATGTATAGTATTTATACATATACTATTTTGTAAACTTCATTAAGTTTAATACTTCTGTAAAACTAAAATGGACTACAAAGGAAAACTGTTGAAAACTGTAACTATTGTTATTTGTTGTTGTCCAAAATAAATTGAAATTGAAATTGAAGAAGTAAAAGTGCAGCATTGAGAAGCTATTGCCAAGAGATATACGTCAGCGGTTGGTGCGATATAAAGAGTAAATCAAGTAAGAAAGTGAGTCATTTATAAGCCGTGAAACGGTGTACGAGTACGAGATGTCCCAGTTAAAAAAGCATTTTTTGAAAACAAAAATAAGAAGAGTTTGGGGTTCGATCCGATATCATATATATTACAGTTTGGGGGGACATTACATTTCGT
>JAMZAV010008584.1:0-27112 GCA_024449915.1 Sweltsa coloradensis
TTTAGTTCCGCTCTTGTTCGGCCTTCACAGCACATGCCTTGGCTTCTGTTTCTGCTGAATGTATGTTCAGTTAGATGTCTGTTATCTTTAAGAGAATGACTGTTCTGTCCAGACTGAAAGGTTTTGTTGCTACTCAGTAAATCATTTGTGATCTCAGTGTTGTCGTCTGTCTTTTCCGTCCGCAAAGGTTGTGCAGTTTATGTTTGGTCGGTGTTAGCTTCTGTTCAGTGCGAGATTAGAGCCGTGACACAATAATGGTTCTGGTTTCTGTTTTTGTTGTTTAGAGATGCATTTAACCCCTGCCCTCCCCATATGCTTGTGGCTTTTAATCATTTCTGGGAACAAATAATAAATGAAACCATCCCAGTATCCATTACTTACAGGTGTGCCTTGGCTGTAAAAAGGTTGGGAACCACTACCCTAACATGAACTGTAGGCCTATTAGTAGGGCCAACCATACTTTCTTACATTTTTGGATGAGCGTAGCGAGCGTAGCGAGTGGAGCGAAGATTCCATTTCACTACACTGGAGAAAAAAATCCGGAATGTTTTTTTTTTTTTCTTTTTTTTTTAATGTATTTTTGTCTGTTTGTTAACACGATTCCGGCTAAACCGATACTCCGATTGCGATGAAATTTTATGGAGGTCTTCGAAATCTCTGAACTTAGAACTGCCACGTTTTTGAGCACAATCAAAAAATTATTTCTCATTCAAAATCGCAATTTTACGATTTTTTTTCGATTTTTAAAAAATTTCTTCGACTTGTAACAACTACATGCTTTATCCGATTTCAATTATTTTTGCACAAAACCTTTATTTTATGAATTAAGATATTCGTGTAAAATTTGAGGGCAATCGAAAAATTATTTCGTATAAAAATCAAAATTTTACGTGTTTTTTTCTTTTTTAAAACAATTCTTTTGACTTTTAACACCTACATGCTTTATCCGATTGTAATGATTTTTTTACAGAACCTTAATTTTATCAATTAATATTATTCTTGTGAAATTTGAGCACAATCGAATAACTATTTCTTATGAAAATCGAAAATTTACGATTTTTTTTCTTTTTTAAAATTACGATTAATTAAAAAAATTAAAGATTAAAGTTTATTTTTTATTTAATTTAAATTAATTTTAAAAAAATCTTCAACTTAGGAATGATTTTTTCACAGAACAATTGAAAATCCACATAACACATGGTAGCTCAATGCACCAATTACGCTCATCCAACAACGCGGCGGGACTTAAGCGTTTTCCTAGTGATAGTAGTAGGTCTACAATGGTGTCATCCTACTCTCACACACACACATCACAACAAATGTTGATTAAAAAACACAAACTCACCGTTCACTTTCCCGATGACCAACACCTGCAAATCATCGTTTTGCTTCCGCAACTTTTTTATTTCCTCTGTAGCTTCTTCTGATTCTCGCTTAAGTCTTTTATTATCCACTTCCAAAGACTTTGTTTCATTGCTGGCCTACTTTTTTTGGCATTGTTGCCTCGGTTATGCAGTTAAGCGATCTTTCAAATTCGTCGAAACCAAAGTCGCTGTTTTTGTTTCTCCCTGCCACCCTTTTGGCCATATTCTCTTCCATAATTTTCTTCACTTGATTAATCTTGGCGGTTTGTTCATGATATTTCTAAAAGCAATAATTTAAGTGAATAATCATAATTGGCTTATATAGGTTGGTGTGGGACTGCCTAGGCCTATCATCATGCATTAAAGGCAGGGCCTACAAGAGACATAAGCATGAGTAGGCGCCGAGGCGGTAAGGCCTAGGCTTTTTTTGTATGCTTACCTTTTACGGCATCGTGTAGGCCTCAGCCTACAAATTAATGTAGATGGCGTTGCCGGCTTAAGTTCAGCCACGGTTTCTTCTTCCCGGTCACTTGATAGCATTGGCTAATAATCCAAATCATCCAGATCCAGATCGGAGGCATATAAACTCGAAAATTACATTAGCTTTACGAATAGAAATCTGGTTCAACACAGATATTTCAAAACGGTAAATGTATTGCAGAGGTGGGTGGGAGAGGTGGGTGCGGAAATGGTTTCCGTAACAAAAGAATTTTGGAATGCGCTCTTAAAACAAATATACAACCAAACTTCGCAAGATAACCCTACCCCACACAACCTTTGCTTTCGTACAGGAAACTTGGTTTTCGTTACTTGTTTGTCCACCGTACTTTGCATACATTGATTGATTGATTGATTGTTGATTGATTGATTGCGTTCTGTTGATGGACATCACTCTCTAAACGTATGTAAGGGAGTGGTATCGTGTTTTGACTTATTGAATTGTTCGGAACAAGAAATAAAGGAATACCTCACCAATCACAATGTTGTTGAAGTGACCAGGATTCAGAGTAGAAAAACTGATCACTTGCTCAAACACCTGCACTGCTATTATCATTCGCCCTACCTCAGCTACCTACCGATGTCAAAATTGCTTTCAACCGTTTAAAATTCTGTCCATATATACCAAACCCACTCCGTTGTTTCAAGTGTCAGCGCCTTGGCCACACACAGGCCAATGTAGTTAAAAGAACAAGCAATCCTGGAATTATCAATTACTGAAATTTGCCCTCTTGATGCTCGACGGCGCATTGGTTCGGCACAGCCAGTAACCTCTTCAGTTTCATTTGCTTCGGTTGTACAGAGTTCGTCCTCCAGCAGTAGAGAGGCAGAACTTCTGGCACAAAACCACGCTTTGCAGGAGACGGTAAAACAGTTGTCAACAACAACAACACAACAACAGGCGAAACAAATTGAAACCCTGACTTGCCAACTCGGTGAAGTTCTTGAATTTTAAAAAATTCAAGAAATTCAATGCCGAATGCGATTCCTAATAAACACTGCTCACCTTCAGCAAAGGAAAATGCTGTTACATCAACGCCGCAGATGCAACCAGCACGATCTTCTTCAGTGGAAGGTTGTGTTTCTGTTACCAGTAGCAACATCTTCCAGCACTTTTACTAGTGCATTAAAAATATCTACGCCAAAAACAGTGGATTCGTTGATTCCCACTGTTAAAGAAAAATTGGCACAAAAAACAAAAAATGGTTCGAAAAAAGTTCAGTTCTTCGGAAGAGGACATGGTTTCCGACCCGCTAATGGACCAGAATCCGGAAACTCTTCTGAGAAACTTAAATGGATGCAAATAGCAAGTCCTCACTCATCACCTATGCTTCTTGGATACCACACTCGTTAGATTAACCCCTCATTACGTATTTTTACAAACTTCAAACACCACCCACATTATAGCCAACTTCATCTCGTGGATTTGTCGAGGTTTCTATACAAACCGAGAAGAACTGCAAATCATTGTTAGAGACAGACAACCTAAAGTCATTCTACTTCAGGAAACTCTCTTTAAACTTACTGACAATACAAAATTCAAACACTACACAATACACCATCTCGACTTTACCGGTGACCGTGCACAGGGGGGTGTCGCCATTATGGTACACGACTCTGTGCATGCCACGCATGTTAATATTAATTCTCGTCTTCAAGTAATTGCAGTTACAGCACATCTGACAACTCCTATCACTTTTTGCTCTATATACATACATACATACATACATACATACATCTTTCAACTTTACTAGAGGGGATATGGAAGCAGTCATTGCTCAACTGCCGAGACCGTTTATATTGGCTAGCGATTTGAATGCTCACCATGTAGACCGGGGCTCAACGACTTCAGACCGTAGAGGCGATGTTGTGGCAGATTTCGTGCAGAACGCAAACGTTTCCCTCTTAAATTCGGACCAGTTGACACATTTCACTTCTTACACTGGAACCTTATCGGCAATAGATCTTGTGATGTGCACACCCATCCTGTCCCTGGACTTGGAGTTAATTACGTTGGATGATCTTCATGGTAGTGACCACTTTCCACTTGAGATACGTTTTGCAAACAACCGACCAGTGTTCTGCCCGGAACAACGATGGAAATCACATCAAGCTGATTGGGGCAAATATCAAGACCTGAGTGGGTCTGCATTGCAAAAAGTAGACTTCACTCGTTTTTGTGATTCCAACTAACTTCTGGCTGAAGTTTGCCAATGTTTACTAGATGAAGCATCCTTTGCCATACCACTGACTGCCGGTAAACAGTGTCACCAGCCTGTTCCATGGTAGAACGAAGAATGCGCAGACACAATTTAAGCTCGAAAAAAAGCTTACAAACAATCATTATTATATACATACCCTTCTTCTGAGAACTTGATAGCCACGCTCAGCGGGCCTGTAGTCGAGTTGGAGCCGAACCTCCAATTCAATTTTCCCGTTCATGCAGCCATGAAGGAAGACGATGTCACAGCGATGCAGAAAACCTTGGACAGAATTTAGAGGCTCTCCCGTCGTGCTTGGGTGTTGAGGTCTGTTTTGTGTCCCAGGATCATCTTGGTCGCCCGATTTTGTATTACCTCGAGTTTGTTGATGTTGTTTACTGTTGTTGGGTGCCACGCTGGGATACCATACCCGAGGATAGGTCTCACTAGTGCCATGTAGGCTGTCCTACGAGTAGCGACCTTACTGTCTCGAAGATTTCTTTTTACAAAACCGATCAATTTTGATCTGATGAGGTCTATGTGCAAGTTCCGTTTTAAGTCATTTGACAGATTGATTCCTAACAGTCTAGTTGATTTGCAGTTTTTTAGAAAGACGTTATTAATTGAGTAAGTGTTTTTTGTCGGACGGGTTGAACGGGAGAAACAGGTGTAATTACTTTTGTTGATATAAGTTTGCATTTTATTTACCTTGCACCAAAGCGAGATGTTGTCAAGGTCGATCTGTAAGATGGCAGAGTCATTAACATTGTTGATTGGGTTATATAGCGTGCAGTCATCGGCGTACATCGGTACACTTTTGTTACCCGACTTATCTTCACCCCTCTTATCTAATTCACTACGCAATTCTTGAACATATCTGACGGTGGCTGTAAGGTTTATAGCCTTCTGCATATAATGCGCACTAGTGGTATAATTTTGCTCACAGTACCGTAAGTATCTCTTGATATTTCAACAGTTACTTTCTCTAAAGGATGGAGCAATATGTTAACTTCCTGGATCACTGTTAGTTGCAGAGCAGATACCATGGTTGGGGCTTTTGGGAACTTGAGTAAGATGCTACTTAATAAATGGAAGCGAACTAGCATGTAGTAGGTGAGTTCCATCGAGTTTGTACCTCTTGTTTTAACTGTAAAACAGTCCCTTCCATTTTACCGCTTTCCATTTGAATGTCACGCAGTAGACCAGCTGCATAACACACTGTTTAAATGATGTCCCAATCAATTTAACTTTGGATATTAAATCATTCAGACCAACTGTATTGTCAATTGCCTTTATTATTATTATTATTATTATTATTATTATTATTATTATTATTATTATTATTATTATTATTATTATTATTATTATTATTTTATTATTATTAGTTATTTTCTTCTAATAAGCTTAGTAGGAAGGTTGGCAGAAAAGGGCAGTATGCCCCAAGCACAAGGTGTCTGCCAGCCTCTGCACAACAAATTGTGATATTAAACAAGCACTTATAAAATATAGAACATAGAAACATGAAAGAAAAAGAGAAACATAGAAGAGACAAATTAACAAAACAATAGCAATTCAATGAATTCATAATATCAAAAAAGCAATCATAATGTAGAAGACGTAATAGCTCTCTTGAAAGCAGACATGGCAAGACCTTTTATTTCTTCGGATAGGGAGTAGTTCCAAATTTTGGCAGTTCGGCAGTAGAACCCACTTATGTATGCGACGGTTCGGGCAAATGGTGGCGTGATGGACTGGGCCTGGTGACGTCAAGAATCTCGAAGATTCCAAGTCACCCGATGGAATGGGTCGAGGTCCACACAGCCAGTCAACATCGTTTTGAAGAACAAAACGTCCACTTACTTCATGAGTTGTTCAATGGTGGTAAGGCAACATTGGCCACGACGTGTAGAGGCACTAGGTTCTTTGTAACACATAATATGTCTGGTGGCACGATTTTGAATTCTATCCAACTTGCACATGTTGTCCCTTGTTGTTGAATGCCACGCTGGTAGGCCATGAGTGATAATTGGCCTAACCAGCGCTAAGTATGCGGTGCGAAGGGTTCTCGTTGTGAAATCTTCTACCAAGTGATTTGCTTTAGATTTTTCGTTGATGAGGAAGTGTTTTTAATGTGTTTCATTAATATTATGTTGTGTTTATTTGATATGTATAGTTTTAACATGATACAACGTTCTTTTGTAATGTGGGGATTTTGTGTACCAAGGGTAACAGGTACGACAGTACTACGGGGCAAATGCTCTTTCTGTTGCTCTTGCATTCAAATATTATCTTTTACAAAATGGCATGTTAAGTCTGTTAAAACTTGAAAAAAATTAATGCAAAATATTGATAACAATAAAAATAACAATGGATTTTCTCCCAATGGAGAACAAGAGATGTTGAGGTAGGTGGACCATGAAAAAATGAACGCAGGTCAATAACAAAATTATTGAAGTGTACGGTATGAGGCGTAGTTCATGACGACGACGAATATTGTTAAATTAATTTAGTTAGTATAAAGATAAAAGTTAGCAGGTATACTATTGAGCCACCTGGAGCAGTGTTTAACACATGCGTGACTGTACACACCCATGTTATTCCCTTTAAGTTACTTTTAAGTATTATAAATTAATTAAATTGTAGGCCTATTATATGCCATTCTCGTAAAATATAAAGAAATTATGCCAGAAAATGCCTTAATCGATTATTAGCAGTGTAAATATTGTCACTTATGGTAAATTACCTACTCACATCACAACTACAGACATAATTTTCACTAGATGTTTTACACTGGCCAATTTTTTTATGGATTTGCCTGGAATTGGCAATTAATTACTTCTTCGGGACATAATATTTTATACTGTCTATGGAAAATGATTTTACTGGAATCTAATTTCTCTAAATTGTCCATCGACTGCCTGGAATGAATCGTAAAATTACATTAATTAGTTATGGGCCTACTTTATTTTATCAGTGTAGGCTCTAGCCCTGGTATATTGCATTTAATTTATTTTGGACAACATATTAAAAGTTACAGCCACAATAGTGGTAATAGTGGTAGCAGTGGTCTACATATAAGAGAGTCTACATTTTCTCTTGATAGTAGCATTGTCATTGAAGATATCTACATTTAAAAGTTGTGTACTGTTACAGAGGCTAATAACTCAAGGGATAAATGAATATTTCAAAATATCCACCGCTCCTAGAGCATAGCCGTGCACTTAACAAGCATTTGCTGCGCACGCTCAAGCGAATGAATCTTTGTAACGTGATAGTCCATGAGCCAGCTAATCCAAACCCTCCCCCCCCCCCCGGGGCGGAAGGTTTGAAAGTGGTTTCGAGAAGCTATTTATATCACATTTTGATTTTAACTTGTTAGCCATCATGACTTTGGTGGGTGTACCCACCAGGGGTGACCAAACATTTTTGTCCCAAAACTAAAAATATTTATTTAGAGCCAACTATACGCAAATGGTCTAGTTTTTCTTCATAATTTCATTTCAATTAAATATTTCGAATTTTAGAAATTAACTTTAGGGAGATATCATTACTATATCCGGAGATAGCACCCTATGCTGTTTTGGACAACATGAAAATTTTTCGTTCCTTTATGGGCATGTGACTATTCAAATGAAAGGTCTTGATGAGTAGATTAAAAATATGTAATTTTATGCATATGTTAATAATGCATTTTGGGTCAAATTTGTCAAAAAACACTCGAAAAACCTCGCTGTGGGAAGCCGCATGCCGTAATCTGAAATTATGGTCACACCGTTTGATGTTTTGTTTATATTTAGTTTGAATAAATATAATTAGCATAGTTTTTATGTATTTCGAATTTCGATCAAAAACTATGTATTTGTTTAATTTAAATTGTTTAAAAGTTCCAAAAATTTTGTATTATTTATGCAACTACAGAATAAATTGCATGTATACGACTTTTTTTTTTCGTTGAAATATTCTATATAAGTGTTCTGTATAATAGGATAAATTATAATTAATTAACTGAATCATTTAGTCTAAGAGAGGCAATCGGTATTGAAGCAAAGATAAACATATTAAGCTGGCTACCATGCAATATAGGTACAATTTGCATGTACAAATCCGTGCAATACAAATTATAATTTACAAAAATCTACAAAAGTTAATAGTTTCTATTACTTTTGAATATGTTATAAGTGAGATGCATATTTTTTATCATCAATAAATTTCAATTAATAGATGTATATAATAATACTTATAACTCAAAGGACCAGTATATTATATACTACTTGGCATTATTTTGTTGTTAATTCGTAGCAACATTATAAAATGCTCATAAGCAGGTTATTATATACAAAATCTTTTACTGACAACATTTTAGTAACCGCGCTGTCCAAATAAATGATGTTGTTACATGATTATGTACCATATTAGGCGAGCGACAGTAGACACAGATTGCTTCTTTTGATTGTTAGCTTCGTTCATCATTCAAATTATCAAATTGTGCACATTTATATAATTTATCTATATATTTTTGTATAACATGTTTTTTATTTCGTTAAATATATTTTCCCGCTTTGGCTTCTATTATGGACACATAGTAGGGTTTCTCAACAAAACCCATTTAGGGTTATTCGGTTACAAGTTGACATCACAGAATACCATGCAATAAGCCATTATGCATGTACCATTACATTGTTATTAAAAGTGTGGCATTAATGCTACCTACCACTGGTATTTATCATTACAAGACTTGTAAACGACAAGTTTAATAAAGATAGGGTTGCATCTTAGTTGATCACCTAGTATAATTTAAACTTTATACAATATTTTAATGTCTAGTAACATGATTTACATAATTTCTCATGTTCTTTAATCTATACTCAATGCTTATATGCAGCATTTTAAACTATTTTAAAAATAAAAATAAATTCCATGTTTTATATTCAAATACAATCAACTTGAAATCCCATCGTGGGTGTACCCACCAACATATTGAAAGTAAACAAGCCACATCTAAAGCAAAGCAGCTATAGTGATTATTATTATACATATTTTGTTCTTGTCTTGCGTCCCACCCCGATCCTTCTCTCATTACGATTCGTATGTTGGGTTGTTCTGGGCATCGACATACGTTGTCGTGTCCCCCACTCGTATCGAGTAAGCTTGGAAATCCAACCATTGATGCACGATGTCTTGGGTTGTCTCGACGGCGTCGTATATGGCGCAGTTCTCGTCGAATGTCCTGAATAGCTCATCTTAGTAGGCTTCATCCTGGTCGGGGTCTTCCAGGTGAAGATCTTCCCAACTAATATCGGATCAATTGGCTTCACTTGCCGATGATGCATCTAAATATACTTCTTCTTCATTTACGAACGGTATATTGTGGTCCAAGAGCTCCGGTGGGGCCGCGAGCTCCGCCAGCGCCAGGTCTTGAGCCCCGGCTGTCGAGATACTGGCCAGGCGCCGGCGAAGATCGCGGCACCTGTGTCGAGGCCTACTAATTTAGAACCTATATAACAAATAATTTATTTAATTCCAAGGGTAAACCCCGCACAACGCACTATAGGGACACCATCAGACAAGGTATTGAGCCCTGAAAATTATACTTCAAATCGACAGGAGTCCGCAGCCTTACAATCACTATACGGAACCAACTGCAAATTATGTTTTATCATAATTTGATACCGGCAACCCGTAACGAACTCGTAACCTCCAACATGAAGGTAGACCCTATTGCGTTGCGTTGCGTCACTATGTTGCCGTGATAGGAGGGGGTTCCACTGTTAGTGTTGTGTTCTTTTAGGAATGTGCTGCTTAGATCTAGATTGGTGAAATCCCGCACATTGAGCGTTGCGTTATGATATCGGGCAGCTGGCTATGTCGAATGTTTAGATAAGTTTTCGATTATCACCAAGGATTATTAGTTCCAGATCCTTGGCTATATCGATTTCATGCATACTTAGCCACACAGGGAGCATCTTAAAAAAATCATAATGTTTACTCGAGACAAAGTCATCCCTCCTCACCCCTCGAACGCCAGACAATGGTGTCGTAGACATGCACCCAAGAAATAAAAAGCAAACAAACTCCCACAGCTAGACTATGCATCTAGTTCGGGATGTGCCCAAAATACACAAATGTCTCAATACCATTGAATTGTTTAATAACTAGATGTTGTAACTTGTAACAAATAACATTAATAATGAATAACATGAAAAGTAAAAGCCTGTAATTAATTTCAATCACATTCTTTATTTTAAAAAAATCAATGTACAAATTTTTGTAATTAACATTGTTGTAAAAAGCAAAATTGGTAGCAGACAATGTGTAACAAACAATAATTTAAAATTTACTTAACCAATGAACATCCACGATTGCCGTAAGCCACATTTTGGCACATCGTTAAAACCAATCCCAATGCAAATTTACAAACTAGTACACTAATCTATTAATAATTGAACCCAAAACCTAAATACCATCATTTTAACCACCAAAACCTCATGAAAATAATATACGATTTAAACCGTTATCAACCATGCACTAACAAGTAAATATTAGAATAGTGAAACTCAAACAGTTAGTTGTAGCCTTGACTAGCTTTTGACTGGTCCTTTTATAATTACAGATGGAATGTAATCTTTATGCCTCCCACCTCCATCATGTAACAAAAATTATTCACACGCCAAAAAAATCGTTTACAGAGTCCGAGTGCAGTTTAAAACATGACGATATAACTCTAGTGGCTTTGCCCCGAACCCCAGCTGCCGCCCACAAATTCTTCTAATAAACCACCCCCCCCCCCCCCTCCAACTTTAAAACGTTCCTACGTGCGTGATCAAGAGATTGATAAATAATTAAATAATCATCGACCTTTAAAATTTGTTAGCGTTTTATTTATCCTCCTCTCCCCATGATGTCCAGGGGAGCCGACTTCGTGGGTGCTCAGGGGCTGAAGAACCCCTCCAAATATTCTGAATTTAAAAAAAATCGGTCTATACAATAACAAAGTTTTGAGCTATCTACATTTACAAACACGTTCACAGACTAGTTAGTTTAGAGATTAGAGTTATTTTTGGTAAATCTTGCAAGTCTGGTGATAAATCGGATAATTCGGATTGTGACTCAGTTGTTGAAATTTTCCTGTGGCATTTTCTTGTTTTGAGAATAACAAATCTACAACCATAAAATATACTAGTAGACATTTCCTGTGCATGCTTGAACAGAAACGGAAATTTAAATTTTTAATTTTTAATATATTATATTTTTTTCAATTGTAGAGAAACTAAATTGATTCAACTACATCAGTAACGGATACAGTGGGGGCAGTGCGGTGTGGCGATTGTCATCCTCCACTCCCCCATAAGATTCCTGTTTTGATTGCGCAGCCAATAATTACCATTACCTATTGTGCCATTTTCGATTCTTTTACTAGTTAGGCCATCTAAAGTTGTAAATTAGCAAATTTTCTCGCCTTCGGCGAAAAGGGGCAGTAACAACCATAGCTTTCAAGCATGCCCTGGTTTTTTTAAAACGAACACGCTTCCCCCTAGATACCTAGGTCCTAGATAGTTTTCGTGATACAATTATATGGTCATGGAAATCTTGAAAATTAATTACACAGGCTAATTTCATTACTACTGATATAACACAGTACACACTAAACAATGCAGCAAAAACGTATTAGAAAATACCTGACGGGCAAGGGCAGTCCTCAAAAGGTTTGTGAAATATTTCAGCACCCCTCGGAATTTAGAAAACCTGGCGCCACCACCCGTAACACCGATTTACGATATCAACACTTTTTTTCTAAGGTAAGTCTACAAAATATGACTATGCAATTGTGTATTCGACAAACTAGTTACTTCACGGAGATTGTGCCACAACAAGTGAAATAAATAAATAAATTAATAACCTTTTGTTTGAAAAAGTAGTCATATTTAATTTTGATTGCCCATAAAAAACTAACTATATCAACAACGACGATCCAACAACAAACAACACAATATTCTGAATAAACCTCCTGTGAACGCAACGTTCGTCAATAGTTCCAGTGACGACGAAAAATATGATCTCAGTCTCACCACTTCGCACTACCGCGTACCGCCTAACGACAAGGTCATACCAGCGTCGCAGCGAGGCGTTGAGTTATTGCTAGTCCCCCACCTCCACAGACTATCACAACTCGACTCATTTCCCCGCCGAGCTGAGGGAACTTCAACACCCCCCGCTCTCCCCCGGATGCGAGATTTTTCGCGGTCTCATCTGAGAAGTTGGCGTCGCTTCAATGTCCTATTCCTTCTTAAGGCTCTACCACATGGGTCACTAGCTGCCTGGAGTTTGCAAGGCCCTATGTGGTAGAACCAACGTGGGTTAGTTGAGTCCTATTCCGAGCACTTGTTGTGGGTTGTCCCCAAACTCATTATCGTTAAAAGGTTCAAATACTTCTGATGCAGGTGGGTGCCTAAAAAAGTCAAATCTGCCCTCATAAGGTACACATGATTCAAACATACGTCATTTTATAGTAAAAGTTACCAGGAATACGAATATCACTTGTCAGACGAGCTGCGTAGGGGCTTTGACCCGTTAGGTAAAAATACCAAACAATCCGGGCCAATTCCCATCTCTAGTTAATACTCTGGCACAAGCTAATTTATATAAAGCTGTCTGGATCCTAGGTCTTATGTTGCGTGCGTCGTCTAATACAGGTAAAACATTCGCAATAATCACTTTCTTAACCACGTGTTTCATAACTACCCTTGGACCCATATATATTTTTTTAAGTGTGAATGCCAGCCTCAAAGGGTAATGCTGATGTTACTCGGAGCTGTCCACACATGAGAACTGACTTCGCGATGTGAGTCGATACAGTGTGTGCTGGTTGTTGTCTACAACTTCATTGGCGAAGTTATCGTTTAACCACGTTACCGCTCTCCAAACCACATCAAACTCGCTGTTATCGGCAAAGTGAACATTAAAATCTTGGAGTTTGGTGTTTGCAATACTTCGGGCGTTATCGATGTATTGTTATCACGCGGCACTTCTTCGCGTTTGGTGGCCTCGGGTCCGGGGTTCACTTGGACGTCGCCGGCCAGCAGGAGCAGGCACACCACACGGAACGCCGGGGATGGTAAAGCGCGTGTTGACCGAGTTGAGACACACTCGGGGCTGCTGCCGCGTGAGGCCGGAGCCCTGCAGCAGCTAGTGCAGAGAAGCCGTATTCTGTATTTGAGTAACATGTGTTTAAGACACAGTCACGGGAATTGTCACACGAGTACGAATTGACATAAGTCACACGCATGTATATAGAAAAAACTAAAATTATGAACAATACCACGAAAAATCTAAACTTGTTGGGATAATAATAAATGAATTTTATTGAATGTAGTGGTTACATGGTTTGGTACAATATTTGGACAGAAATTCCTGAAACATATAAAACAAAAATGTTTGTAACTTTCTACTTGTTGAAAGATAGGGTTAGCACACATGAGGGATAATGTATATACAATAAAATGATTTGGGGGGCATATTGGGAGAACGATGAACACGCGCTGGCGGACGGGTCGCCTTCTAGTGGTCTATAGTTGGCCAGCTGCCGTATATGCCCAAAGCATTCCCGATGTCGTGAAACCTTTTCCCTTAATTCTTCACTCCTGCAGTGATAAAATATGACATTGCTTAAAGTTGAAATATGTTCGATTTATAATTATATCCAGGCTAATATAAACTGCACCTAGCTCAAACTGTGACACCTAGCTGTGTTATTTCTCGTTTACAATATTAATATTGTCGTTGTATTTTTGCCTCAACTGGAAACGACTGCATAGCCACTGTATCTACTCCAAGTGTTGGTAGTGACTCAATGTGCGGAGTGAGCATTTAACGTAGGTGAGTAGCTTCATACCGACAGTAAATTCCATTGATAGACAATAAAGTATCGTCACGATGAACCTTACTGCACATATAGAAAATCGCTCGCAAACAATTATTTACTCACCCTAAATCCCTGCGCGACTGTTATTAATGCGATTTTAAAACCTCCCACGCACTTCACGTGCTGCATCGATATGACCTCGCCGCCCCGCACCTTTTGACCACCACCTGCACGCACACAGCAGTGACTTGCGGCTCGGCTCGGGCTCGCAGTCTGCCTGTTATTCTTGTCCCTGGCGGTCGTGTTTTTGTGTCCGCTCCTCGTTCTTTTCTTACAGGGAGGATAAGGTTCTATTGCTGCTAGATGTGTTGTTTGAGCAAGTATTGGTTGTTGTGTCCTCGCATCATTCTGTCTAATGTTTGTCAACTTCAGGTGATTTGTCTGTTCTGATTTAGGTTTAGTTCTCTCTTTGTTCTGCCCTTCTTGTCAGGGAAACGCTTCTCGTCTCGGTGTTGTGCTCTGTTCTGTCCGTACCGCCTGTTAGATGTTGGGAAAGTGTTATAGTCCGTGGAACAAGCGTAAAAACATTTCAAATCCGGTAACCAGCACCAAAATTTAGGAGCAGGTAAAAGACGTATTTAAGAATGTTATTTTCACGGGGGACACGCATGGTAACAAATAAGTCACCTGTCATGGCGTCCACAAGATGGCCGCCAAAGTAATTCTTAAAATTGCTGTAACTCAAGAAGTAATCATCAGATTTGGATAAACCAGGTATTGTTTTATTCGGTTTTTAATGCTCTACAAAAAATGTAATTAGAAAGTTTACCGTAAATACAGTAGTTTTTATTATATTTATATATTATTACAACGTATTGCAATTATAGCACGTTTTGGTAAATATATAATTATTTATACGTAGAATTCGCTAGATTGTCATAAAATTTTCAGACTATACTAAAATAACGCCAATAAATCCAAAATTTAAAGTCGCAAACGAAATTCTTTTAACTTTTTGATAAATTAATTAATTAAATTAAGCATTAATTAAATCCCAATTAAAAGTTTGTTATTCACGTACCAAAGTCACGTATTGTATCACACAAGAACAATATGACCACAATGAACCAAAAAAATATTAGTTCCAAAAATTAATTCCAATCACTTTCCTATTAATTCAGTTTATTCAATTAATTAAAAATAATGACAATAATCTCAATTAATTTTGTAAAATTAACACAATGTGGTCGACCTTGGAATCATTTTAAAACTAGTTTTAAGGTTAATAAATGTTTTGAAAAAAATAATTAATTTAATTAATTAATCACCGAATTAATTACATTTTAGTTAAATTATCCCACTTTTGACATATGTATTGATATGTATACCTAAAACTCGATCGATCGTCATAAAAATATACAACTTTACTGATATAATGCCAATGAATCCAAATTGTCATGTCCCGAAACAAAATTCTTATAACTTACCGATTAATTAAGAATTTAAGTGAAGAATTACTTATATCTCAATAATTGTTCTGTCACTCAATTAACACATACAAAATGCCAACAGAAATATCAAATATAAACAATGCGAGTAAAATTTTAAAAATTTATAGTCCCAAAATTAAGTTCTTGCTACTTTCCCGTTAATTGAATCAATGAATGAATTAAATTAATTGATATCATCACCATGTGTTGTGTATAATTAACACAGCCACACTAAGAACCATTTGCATGCTTATTTTTCAGGAAAATAATTTTGTGGGAAATTCAATTAACAGAAAAGTAGCATGAACTGAATTGTGGGACTATTAATTTTTAAAATTATACTTGCATTGTTTATATTTGATACTTCTGTTGGCATATTGTATGTGTTCATTGAGTGACAATAACAATTATTGAGATATAAGTAATTCTACATTTAATTTCTTAATTAATCGGTAAATTATAAGAATTTTGTTTCGGGACATGACAATTCGGATTCATTGGCATTATATCAGTAAAGTAGTACATTTTTATGACGATCGATCGAGTTTTAGGTATACATAACAATACAAATGTCAAAAGTGGAATAATTTAACAAAAATGTAATTAATTCGGTGATTAATTAATTAAATTAATTATTTTTTCCATTACATTTATTTGCCTTATAACTAGCTTTAAAATGATTCCAAGGACGACCACATTGTGTTAATTTTACAAAATTAATTGAGATTATTGTCATTATTTTTAATTAATTGAATCAATTGAATTAATGGGAAAGTGATTGGAATTAATTTTTGGAACTAATATTTTTTTGGTTCATTGTGATCATATTGTTCTTTTGTGATACACTACGTGACTTTGGTACGTGAATAACAAACTTTTAATTAAGATTTAATTAATGCGTAATTTAATTAATTAATTAATCAAAAAGTTATAGGAATTTCGTTTCGGGACTTCAAATTTTGGATTTATTGGCGTTATTTTAGTATAGTCTGAAAATTTTATGACAATCTAGCGAATTCTACATATAAATAATTATATATAAACCAAAAAGTGTTATAATTGCAATACATTGTAATAATATATAAATATAATTAAAACTATTGTATTTACGGGAAACTTTCTGGTGACATTTTTGTAGAGCATTAATAACCGAATAAAACAAAACCTAGTTTATCCAAATCTGATGATTACTTCTTGAGTTACAGCAATTTTAAGAATTATTTTGGCGGCCATCTTGTGGACGCCATGACAGGTGACTTATTTGCTACCATGCGTGTCCCCCGTGAAAATAACATTCTAAAATATGTCTTTTACCTGCTCCAAAATTTTGGTGCTGGTTTCCGGATTTGAAATGTTCCTATAGTTTTAGCAGCTTGTTCCACGGACTATTAGTTGCTGTTCAGTGTGGGATGAGGTCCTCGACACCCAAAGAGATCGCTCAGTTTCTTAGCTGGGGTTTCCTTGCCATCTCCTTCTAGGCATTCAGTGTTACATTGTTGTTGTGGAAGCTGGTTCTTACCTTATTGGAAACTTGTTGTTATTGTTAAAGACTCTCGCACTGCAGTGTTTCAAGAACTAGCCTTTCAATCCCCGGCTCTATCCACGGTCTACACATTGTTTTAAACAAAATGTAATATTGCAGTGTCGTTTTTACACCTATTCCATTATCAAATTGCTGTCACTTCAATTTTTATAGCATTGTGCCCTTGGACGCATCGTTGTCTACAAATGTTATGTACGGCTACGTTTCAATGAAGTCGGAGGCACAAACATTTTTTCTGTGTACTGGAATTAGCATTTACATACCCTGGCATACAGGTAGTCGAAGAGTGTGACGTCTGATAGAATGTCAAAGTTATTTCCATACTCGTAAAATAACTCTTGAAGTTCATTCAATTCATTTGGTGACATAATGTCATCGTTTACTTCTCCTACTTGTAGGTCCATATCACCGATGTTGCCTTCGTCTTCTTCCTCCACTGCAAGGCCTACACGATCAGTCAATCCATTCTTGCGCCAACAGTTAGTAATGCACGGGGGCGTTTCGTTTCACCACGCTGCGCTTGTCATTTCGATTGCTTCGCGCTTTTTCCGCCTTGGCAGTGGTCTCCTTTGACTGTCATTGTCCTTTTGGGTAGTAACTGGTAAAACATTCCTGTCTCGTCCGCATTGTAAAATGTTTTCCAGCTCGTATTCCCCGAGTAGATTTTGCAGTATGGTATGCAATCGGATTTTCTTTGGGAGCTGGAATAGGTATGTGGGAACAGGGGCACATCCGTTTTGTCCACATACTCGGGACTTCATAAAAAAACTTAAGAATTGTTTTCAACATGACACTGTCGTCATAGGATCAACAGATGACGGCTGCAGTAATACCGAGTTGCAGGCACAGGTCTCTTCACTACCGAATGGTACAGATACTGTCGTCATGGGATCAACAGATGATGGCTGCAGTAATACTGAGTTGCAGGCACTCGTCTCTTCACTACCGGATGGTACGGATACTGTCGTCATGGGGTCCTAACAATGTTTAAACGTGAATATAATTCTATCTAACTTGTACCTAAACAATTAAATAGGGTCACATAAAATAAAAACAAAAGAATACATAATTGGAAAGTCATTTGTATGTGGTATTTAGTCAGAGACTTCCACAACCTCTTCGATCTTGATGTTGGATCACGCCTTTTTTTACTGTTGGGATTTTGAATGTTTTGAATTTTTACCTTTAGGTATCTTTACATCTTTAAATAATAAAATAAATAAATTTTATTTAGAGTCTACCCACTCAGTTATATAACTGATTTTCAGTGGGGGACTTTAAATCAAAGCGACCAAGCCAACCCTGCAGGCCCCGACGCAATCGACGAGTGAACGATAACCAACCAAAGATCGATATTTGTAATAGGAAATATAGCAATCAGTGGTATGGACAGTGCGAACACCCGCGAATCAACGCCAGAATCAACAAGGCCGATTCAGAACAACTCTGAAATTTATTATGTGCTTCGTTGCTAGGACGGCTCCAAAGTCACCGTTTACAAACTCCTAAGACGAGAACCAATGGACCTAAGTCCATATCAGAAGTTAAAAAACTTCTGACTTTAGCGGGAATCGAACCCTGGACCTTCTGCATTGGAAGCAGATACGCTAACACGCTAACCACAAGACCAACGAGCTCTATTGTGATACATTTTTTTATCATCCATTGCTGTAACACTTCTGAAACAAAGCAAATGAGAGACACTATGATGAGTTCAGTTTACTGGCAGTCAATGTCGTCATGACACATAAACACACAGACACAGTTTCAACGTAGGGTACTATGCATGTCATAAATCTACAACACTTAAAGAAAATACAAAAATCATTCATTCACACAAAAGTACGAGAGAGAGAGAGAGAGAGCGAGAGAGTAGTTCCTCCGACACGCAATAATATCTCTCAAACTTCCCTCTTGGCCCCCAAAACTTTCCAAGACATCTCTCATCTCTGCAGCCTCTCGAGCACCTGCATCTCTTTGCCATGCATGAATTCAGACACCCTTATCCACCACAATGGCCCTCTCGATTCTGGAGCCTCGCCTTCTTCCGCACTTCTATGCCACCACAGTATCCCTCTCGATTCTATGGCTGCTTCATTTGTCCCTTCATTTGTCTCGTCAGCATCAGCCATCCATTGCTGGATCCTTCGGTTCAGAGCCCATTGGTTCGGAGTACCCCCCAAAAAAGCCACACTGACAGGGTACCCTCATGTGATTACTCTCAGCACTTTTTCATCAGCAGGGCACGCCCTCCATTCACCCTATAACCAAATTAACAATGAGGACTACAAGTTTTTTTTATCTTAAATAGATTAAAGAACATAGTTTCAATGACAAAGTAACTACATTTAAGATCTTACAACTTATTAGCTGTTGTCTTTATTTCATTTTCTATTTAACTTATTTTTCATGGTGAGCTCTGGGTCGTCGTCAGGGAACTTTCCCTTCTCTTTGACTACCTCCCCGACGGCGACGACAATGGCAACACGGACGGATGATGACACAGACGACCACGACGTGGGGGACCCCTGCCCTCCCCATTCGCTTGTAGCTGGTTCTGACCAGCACAGGCGTGTCCACCCCTTGTCCTCCCGCGTCATCCCTTACGTCCCTCCCTTCGTCTCGATTAGCCAAGTTGCATAAATATGAGACGTAAAGCAATATCCAATCAATAAATTATATCCGTTTCACTGCCGTTATCAGTATTATTGCCATCATGCTCCTCATCCATATGGATTATCAAAGATGTGTATCATCTTCCCCCACTTCATCATATGAGGAAGACTGCTGTCTGTGCAGCCATTGAAGCACACTTACCTTAGATATTTCCGGAAGAGGTAGCATACTCTCACGGCGTGCATCCAGCCATGCTGTCAGCTGTTGGCGCTCGTGCGCGCCTTCACCCTATTAAACACAATAATAAATTCTAATTCACAATATACTTGTATACTACTACTAAAATATACCTACATTTATAATGGTTATATTTATTACAAATATAAAACTATCTGCCTGGCGTACATAAAACAATCATTTTCAATCTCCCTCGTAAACAACAACAACAATAATCAACGTAGAATCAACAAGCACATTTTTTCAAAAAAGTTTTATTTTGGTGGTTTGAATAGGATTGTTGTTGCTGTTTGCATGTGGAACCTGCAGTGTTGTGCTCCCTCTGGCAGGGTCCGTAAACACACCCTTGTGGTGTATAGTTTGATTTATTTCGTGAGAGCTTCGGGAGCTCCAGTGGGTCGAGATCGATGCAACCACCGAGGCATCCCTTGAGGAAGATTATGTCACATCTTCTGAAGGAGTTGTCCAAACTTGGAATGTTAAGCTTTTTTCTACGAGAAACTGTATTAAGGGTTGATTTGTATACGTTTATGGCCTTTGTTGCACGGTTCTGAACAACTTCCAGTTTATGAATGTTCTCTTTGACTGTTGGGTCCCAAGCTGTATAACCGTACGCCAATTTAGATCTAATTAAAGAAAGGTAAACGGATCGTAGAACATTTTGATTACAGTTTCTGAGATTTCTAAATACAAACCCTACAAGCATCGAGCACTGTGATCTTACTATGTCTGTATGCAGATTCCAGAACGGGTCTTTAGTTATAACAAGGTTATTATAGAGAAACCCCTGGTTAAGTATCAGTGTTCCTCTCACAGAAACAGTCCGTATTGCAGTTACCTTGTTTTGGTTAAATTATTTCTTAGTTTTATTATTTATTTTCTTCCTCTTCCGGTCCATGTTTTAATTTGTTTTTTCATCTTCGGCGTCTTTTATGAAAGCAGGCTACGACTGTTAGCAAAAACATTTTTTTTTAGTTTTTAGTTCCTAAAAATGTATGCAAACAACCCCTAAGCAAAGGCAATGACCAACTAGAGTCATGGCGACATACAGTGTAACGTTGACTTGTGTGACTAGTTAATAAATAACCTACACAAGACTTCGCCAACTGTGAACATTTAAAAACTTTAACAAAAACAACAAACATTTCACAGTTCACATTTAAAACAAAAATCTTAATATTTGCATGCCCTAGAAAACTAACAATCAAAGTCAAATATGTTTCTTCTAGACACACCTTTTCCATTGTCCTCAATTTGTATTCTTGTCCTAAAAAGAGAAGAAAATCAATAAAATGTAAATAGGTAATTGGTACATTGCTACTACAGTTCCTACTTACATGAAGAAGTTCACACAATCTATACTTTTCATCTCCTTTCTTCTTTGCTTACTTAATTGGTGAGTTCCAAGCGCTACTGTTTGCCATAATGACGCCATTGTTCAACATATCTTGTACACACTCATCTACCAAAGGTTGCAGAGCATACGGACCTCGATACTGTTTAGTGTTTGTTGGCAAACATGATAATATCTGTGAAAATGGAGTATCATCACGATGAACCTCACTACACATTTAAACTTTGCTTATAATCAATGATTGCACATCTTAAGAGTTCTTGCGCTACAATCATCAATGCAATTTTAAATAATTTAATGCACTTGACGTGTAACATCGATATGACCTCGCCGCCCCACACCTTTTGACTTACTTCTATGCATGTTTCTGTACACACAGCGAAGTAGCGAACCCTCGCCTCTCAGTCGGTCTCTTGTTCTTGTCGCAGGCGGACGTGTTTTGTCGATGCTCTCTGTTGTGTTCTTGTACGGCCTGCACAGTTCATGGCGTTGGCTTCTTTTTCTACTGCATGTGTTCAGTTTATTGTTTGTGACCTTTAAGAGGATGTCTGTTCTGTCCAGTCTGATAGGTTTCGTTCAGTGCATACTCCGTCTTGTGTTCGTGATCTAAGTGAATTTGTCTCGTCATTAAGAAAGAGATCCAAACCTACAAAACAGTCGTACTCATGGACTACCTCCCCGGCCCATAATTCCGCCTACCTCCCGTAATCAGCCCACAGGTAGACTGGTTAGGTCCGTAACGGACTATGCCTGTTGGGTCTACTCGTCGGCCCGTGATTCCATCTTGAAACTTCTCGATACTGTCCACCACAGTGGTCTCCGGCTGGCGTTGGGTGCATTTCGGACGAGCCCCGTCCTCAGCCTGTATGCTGAGGCAGGAATGACCTCGCAGAAAGATGGAATTACTTGTTGGGCAGATAAGTATTGAAGATCCGGGTTATGCGTAGCCACCCATCTCATGACGCTCTTTTTATGAGAGATTTGTCCGTCACTTCGATACCAAATCATAGGCGACCCTTCCAGTCGGATAACGATGTAACACAACAACAATGACAACACGGACGGATGATGACACAGACGGAGACGACCACGACGTGGGGGAACTCTTGCCCTCCCCATATGCTTGTGGCTGGTTCTGACCAGCACAGGCCTGTCCACCCCTTGTCGCCCCGCGTCATCCCTTACGTCCCTCCCTTCGTCTCGATTAGCCAAGATGGATAAATATGAGACGTTAAGCAATATCCAATCAATCAATTTTTCTACTTATTTTAGGAAAAAGTAGAATCTGAAAAACAATTTACAGATTTTAATATTATAAAACACGGTTTTACACAGTTGAACCAAATAAACTTAAAAAAAAACTCTTGCAAGTTATTGGGACAATGACGAAATTATTATGGGTACTCTGAACTATTAATAATGTGTGTGTGTGTGTGTTGTGGGGAGTATACTATAGCATATTTACGTATAGGTGGAGACTTACTATTGTAATCGTGGCTCGATTCCGGTAATCGGGAATTGGCAGAAAGGACATTTTCTCTGCTAATAAAACAACAGAATACACACAAGACAAAATGGTTATGTCCACATGGTAGAAACCGAACTTGTTTCTTTCGAACTTGATAGTGTCAACACATTTCCTTTCGATGTTTGGCATTTACAGTCTACATATTTTGGTCTGGTGCTATGGTCAAAATGTGATGAAGCGGAACATTTCTACAAATTCTCTGAGGCACAGCAGTTTGTGCATAACCAAGTGAGTCGCCATTGTATTTTGAAGACCATCTGGTTTCGCTAAGCATAGGTATGTTCGGGACAATTTTTCGTCTTGGAACACTTTCCCAAACAAAGTTGATAATAGATTTTACTCCCAGAGGCCAGGCGTTTCTGGTCTCTGTGGGAGGGTGGGGCTGTCACCCCCCCCCCCCCTTAGTCCTCTTGTCAGCTGGGCTCCCCCATCTACGTTTGAAGAGTAGCCGCCCTTCCGGTCGTTCTCTCTATTGCTTAACATGTAACTTAATCTCTCATCACAAAAGAACTATGTGGGATGTAAAGTACGCTTTTAAAACTGTAATTTTAACATCCATATATAACTCAATTTATGCGACACTTATCGTCACGATAAACCTCACTACACATATAAATATCAATCACTTCCAATAAATTTCACCTTCTAGAGTTAATTTACTACTGACACCTACACGATTTTCAAGAGTTTCAATGCACTTTACGTACAGCATCGATATGACCTCGCCGCCCCGCACCTTTTGACTACCACCTTCACTAACACAGCGCAGCCTCGCGGGCCGCGGCGCCTCGCAGTCGGTCTGTGTTTCTTGTCGCAGGCGTGCTCTTCGGTTTGTACTTGTTGGGCCTCCACAGTACACATAGTAGAGCTTCTGTTGCTACTGAATGTGTTGTTTGAGCAAGTTTTTGATGTTGTGTTCTCGCAAAGATGTCTGTTCTGTCCAGACTGGAAGGTTATGTTCGCTCTTCATTCTGACCTGCTTGTCAGGGAAGCGCTCGTCATATCAGTGGTGTGCTCAGTCTGTTTTGTCCGTACAGCCTGAGGGGTTGATGATAGGCAAGTGTAAGTTCTGTTGTTACTGCTGTTACTTGTATTAATAAGTGTCTATATTTGACAAAAAACTACCGGCTGCTGCTGGACCAATTGCACAAGCCTTAATAACATAAGAAGGGCCTTTAAATTCCAACTCGACACCTTCTCGCGGTTTGGCCCGTGAATAGGGGAGTTTCACTCCCTGAAACTAATGGCGAGCTCTGGGTCGTCGTCGGGGAACCCCTTCCCTTTGACTACCTCCCCGACGGCGACGACAAAGACAACACAGACGGATGATGACACAGACGGAGACGACCACGACGTGGGGGAACCCCTGCCCTCCCCATATGCTTGTGGCTTGTTCTGACCAGCACAGGCCTGTCCACCCCTTGTCCCCCCGCGTCATCCCTTACGTCCCTCCCTTCGTCTCGATTAGCCAAGTTGCATAAATATGAGACGTAAAGCAATATCCAATCAATCAATCAAAAACAGAAGAACACATCCATTGATGATCGTTACGGATGTTTTTGTCATTTGATTCAGGGTTTTTGGTTGTTCTGGTCCAAATGTATCCACGATTTACATAGTCCTGTGTATTTGAGCTTCTTTGCTCCAAGGTTAATGTTGTTTTTGCAGTGACCACAAATCACTTTACCTCTCTTCGCCGCCGCCATCTTCTCAGGGGTTGGTGGTACGAAGAACAAGACGTTCGAGAGCGGAACGCAAACTAAAAAAGTTGGAGAGTTCAATCTTGTTAGGGTGATCTCCTTGCAGGTCGATATTGAAGTCGCCACCGGCTAAAAAGCAAGATGCCTGCAAGATGTTTTGAAATGATGGCTTTCATGGTGTTATCGAGTCTTGGATGAATTCCCCGAATTCACTGTTCGGTGAAGCAGATTAAGCGATTGTTACGCTTTATAAGGTCCACTTGGCTGTGCCGCACTCGAAAATTTTGTCTAGAGCCTGGTTGTTACATGTTAGAGGCTATAGATAGGCAATTCAATCTGCAAAATTCGAAGTCTATGCTGTCAATGGGTAGAAGCAAATAAAAATGCTTTTTAAACTAATTCGACAATGCTGAATTCAAAAAACAATGTTGGCAAAACCAAACATGGCTCCTTCACCTTCAAAACCACAAAATTTTGGAAATCGAGAAACCATTTTTTAAATTTTGTTTTACTATCGTAGAAGCAATTAAACATGCTGTTTGAACTAATTCGACCATGCTGAATTTTGTTCTTGTCACAGGCAAACGTGTTTTGTCTCCTCTCTTCGTTCTGTTCTTGTTTGGACTCCACATGGCAGTAGTACATGGCGTTGATTTCTGCTGAATATGATAAGTTTAAAGTTTGTTTCTTAATGAGGATGTGTGTTCTGTCCACACTGAAAGGTTGTGTTCACTGCATACTCTGCCTTACTACTCGGTAAAACGTTTGTGGTCTCAGTGTTGTGGTCGGTCAGTTCGGCATCAAAATGGATTGTGCTCATTCTGTAAGCAGTTTTCAGTTACCTGGTCACGGATGTCTGTTTAAAATTGCAGCTCAATCTATTTGGCCGTTCGGCCATATGAGATCGGACAGACATACATACTTCGTTTTGCTGCGCTCACTCGTCTAAAATAAAGTCGGTGGGAGAACTGAGGTGACTAGTCCTATCTAGGCAATGTGCGTATCAACGACCTAGTTTACTATAGTACTGCATGGGCCTACTACTTTTCGATTTAGACCTAGCTAGACCTACGCACTTCAGATCAAATATGATATCAATGTAGCACACTGCTGTAAGCATGTGAAACCAAATTAAGATTTCTTTATTGTTCGCAGATCATTTAAAAGTGCATTTAATAGACTCGGTTCTATAGCTAGCCATTGATTAGCTAGCCTATCCCTAAGCTAGGAACGGCGTGGATTACTCGCAACTTGTGTAGCCGAGACCTACACAACTTTTACCTCCTATTAATGAAGACAACGACAATAATGCAATTAATAACAAACACAATTTTATGTTGAATATAAGGTAAGAATACTTACAACTTTCCATTGTGACACCGTTTACTTCGGGCCAACACTCGCATGCAACAACTCCCTCAACTCGCGATGTAGTTTTTCTTGTTCCCCGCGTGTATTGTTCGGTGACGGCTGAAGGCAGTTTGTAAAATTCATGCTTACGAAGGGAGAGCAACAGGTTGTGTGAGGGGAATGATGTTCCCTTAGCCAATGTAAATTAGCTTGGAATTCACTTGCATAATTATTAAACACAAATTGGATATTACAGGTTGCAGTTACTGTTACAGTTAATTAACATAAAAAATGATTATACAATTGGATCCAACCTACAATTACTTTTGTTTTGTTTCGGTTAACCGGTGGCCATACTTAAATACCAGATAACAAAAATTTGATTTGTTACTCATCACTGAGATGCCAAGTCGTCGTGCGCAGTACTGGTGCGCAGCCGATGGTCAACGGTCGACGCGATGCGATATTTTGAGGTTTGGTGCGCAATGCTCTGCCCGTGTTTATTTGGGTGTTGGGTGTAGAATCGGGCACATGTAGGATACGTTTAATCGCGTTCCTCAAGCACCTGTCAGCCCCCTTTAAGGTGCTGATGGACTCTCGGCCCATGGTCAACGAGTACAAGAAGTGGGGCTCCATGTACTGTTGCCATATGTGGACCTTTTGATAGGGCTTGAGTTTCGCTTTCTCCAATCTCTTTACTGCCTCTTGCATGGTCTTTGTGCATTCTACACCCCAGTTTGCATTATGTACAAGCTGTAGAAAGTCAATATCTTTTGCTTGATAAAGTGATCTTTGCAGTGAGATTTTTCGTAAGAGTCCTTTTTTGTTTCAGACCCAGAATGATTCTAAGAGCTTTTTTTTGTAAAATGAATATTTTTTTCTGTGTGTGAGGAGCCACCCCAGAATTTAATTCCATATCTAAGAAGCGATTCGAAATTTGCTGAATATGATATTTTAGCTACCCGGCCTATAGGCGTACAATCTCGGGGGTTATGCACGGGAAAACGTATTTTTTTGGTTCGTTATATTTGTTGTTAATAAGTGGTGACATTGTATTGTGATAAATTTTTCATTGTGTCTTACTGTATAAATTACATGAATATATTTTCTTGTACACATTGCCCTTCTAGGCGTCGAATAGACAAACTTATACTTGAAAATCCTAGGCCTAGATAGCTGTTCTTACGGTGGTTGCGCGCACGGAGGTTTTGCGGGAATGTTAATTTGGGTAGTTTTGTACGTTATCATCGAATGGCAGTGAAGTATGGTTAATTACTCATTTAACTATTAGAATTAGAGATTTCTGGTTAATTAATTATTGCCTCTGCTTCTTAAATCCATTCTGTCAGTAGCCTGCTTGAATTTGCGCGCT